>BDCZ01000136.1:0-46155 GCA_001662365.1 Chlamydomonas applanata
CCCCCGCCCCCCGCCCCTGCCCCCGCTCCCCCACTCCCCCGCACCTGTGTCTCGAACTGCCGCCCTGCTGCCAGCATTGCTTCCAGCACCGCTGCCCCGTCTGCATCAAACTTGTCACGTGCGATCTCCACACACAGTGCATGCCTGCGTGGGTGCAGGCAGGCAAATGGTTTTGCAGGGGACACTGCAAGACGCTGTGTGTGCGGTCAACAGCTGAATGCAGCCCGTACGCAGCATTTCCATGTGATTGGGCCTGATCGTGTGCGCCTGCAAGTTCCTGCCATTCACACTGCAGCTGCAAGGCAATCCGCTGACCGAGTCCATTTCAACGACCCAACACCCAGCAGCATCGACTTTGCCCAGAGTACAGTTTGCCCCAGCATCGCCCTGGCCAGCCCAACCGCCATGCGTGCCTGCAGCAACCCTGTGCGCCTTAATCAACTGCCACCACTGTTTGAGTGGCGACTGTAGTGCTTTCTAAACCCAGACTGGCCCACATTGCCACCCTACCTGAAGCGGCGGTTGAACTCCTCATAGTTGACACGCCACAGAACCTCGCTGCTGCCATCTTGCCCTGCCACCACTGCAGCAGCCTCCTCAGCTGCCTTTTCCTTCAGGGCTGCCACCGCACCTGCGCCTGTGACCGCCACCTCCACTTCTGCAGTGTGCCACGCGCGCAGGCACATCATGCAAGACATGACTATTCATCATGTGGTATCATCCACTACTGGAGCGCCTGCAGACAATTGCGATTGGACCGCCAAGGCCATGTCTCAACTGAAGTGAAGGTGTCCTCTTCCCAGAACAGGCTGGGGACATCACAGGGCTGGAGCACCATCCCCAGCCGCATTCAATGATACGAGCACATGCCCAGACCATTCAAAGATGCGCATACCTTACACGCTCACAGCCCTCAACTCTTTACGCACACGAGCATTGCATAGCCATCCCTGGCAGGCAACACCGTTCGGCAAACCCAGCAGCTGTTCTGAAACTGCATCATGGCACTCACTCTTCTCCCCCGCCTTGATCTTCTGCTTCTTCGCAGCCGGCTTCTCCTTTTCTGCTTTGGCCGCCGCCGCCGCCGCAATCTCCGCAGCTTTCTTTTGCCGTGCAGCCTCCCTGGCACTGAGCGGCTTGGACGGCGCCGCTCCTTCCCCATTCTGCGCCCCGGCCGGCCCCGGCGGCCCCGCCTCCCCATCCCCCTCCTCTTCCCGCTCCCGCTTCACGCCCTGCTGCCCGTCGTTGGCGTTGGCAGAGGGGCCGGCGCCACTGGCAGCTGCATCAGTCCCCGCGTCGTCCAGCGCGCCCAGCAACACATCGTTGGGCACCTGGTTGGGCATGGTACACACAGGTGTGCAGGGTCTGGGCGAGCGTCGGGGTCAGGGCCGGGATCTGGTGTAGGTCTGTGATTTCTTTGAACCTGAGTGGTGGCAATTCATTAAATCTTCCCAGCCCCACCACTACCGCACGCACGCAACAAGCAACACGTCCAACCCAGTAACTAACAGAAACAGGTTGTGCACCTTGAAGCGTAGGTGCTCATATCGCATCTCATCCAGGCCCCTCAGCGCGCGCTGCTGCTGCACAGCAGCATCGGCGGTGCCCGCCTTGGCGCCACGCCGCTGCTTTGTCGCGTTGGGGTGTGGCAGGTGTGTGGGTGGGGGGAGGGAGCAGGGCGGCGCGCGCTCCACGAGGCGAAACTGCAGTACAGGCAGTACGTACTTCCAGATTCACAGGCAGTACAGCCACTGCAGCAGTACACACCCAGCAACCTCTACAGCCACCACCAGCACGTATGTGTGGACCGGGACTTTGCATTGTGCACAACTATGGCAACAGCTTCGTTTCTCAGCATGCACATGCTTTGAGTTGTGATGCTCTTCCATCAGAGTGCCATGCACTCCAGTCCCACGCAGCCCACTCCCTGCCAAGTACATTCTGCTACACACACCCAGACCGCAGCTGCTGCTCTGCGGTACCATCAGTAACTGGGGTATGGCTTATGTCGAGGCACGCACGTTGACGAGGGACATGAGGAGGTTGCGGGTGGGCTCGCGTGCTTCGTCTTCACTAATGCTTTGCCGCGAAGCATGCGCCTTGACTAGCTGCTGGAACCTGCGACGCACAGAGGTACGGCCATGCCATTATGTGAGGAGCAAAGCGATGGATCGCAAGCTGCCCCCACACACCCCCACATCCCACCCCATCCCGACCCCCTCCACGCGAAAAAACATGGAGGCATCTGGGCGCATGTGCATTTCATGCGCTGCACACACATACTTGCTCCAAAAGTACTGCCCACTGTATGCTGTCCACGCGTTGACTCGTGGTACGACCGTGAAGCTCTATCCCAACCTCGCCAGAACGGCCTTTGCCTGCCAAGTTGCCTAGCCATGTGGACCCCCCCCCCAAAAAAGAAAAAAACGAAACGATACAGCCAAACAAATTGCGACACAGCCTGAGCCCCAGCATGCTGCCCCTGCCGTCCATATGACCACACTACAACTGTGCTGCTGCTGCTGCGGCGGCTGCTACAGCCACCACTCACGTGAGCCTCCCGTTCTCCAGCAGCAGCTCAATGAGTTGTTCAGCTGCCTCGCCCTGCTCCTGGTTCACAAGCAACAGCATGCGTGGTTTCCTGCGGCCAGAGCGGGAATCAATACACCATGGGTGCCATGGTGCTGCAAGCACGGGGGTGCTGCCTGACCCCCACAGGTGGGTTTACATGCGCCCACGGCAGGCATGGCAGCGTGGCATGAGCTCCATGCCAGCATGCAGCATGCGGCATGAGCTCCGTGACAGCTGCATGGAACTGCGTCGGACGTCTTGAGACGCTTTCAATCTGCAAGGCATTTGATCCCGGACCTCAAGATTTGTAGGATGGTGTCCACGTTCGCTTTGTAAAGGTGGTATGGCGGTTTGGCTGCCTTTGCGTTGAGCCCCTCCTCGTCCTTATGCGTGTATGCCGATATGCAGTTATGCTGAATGAGAAGGAGCAGCGCCTGCTTCACCGATGACAATGGCAGGCCCGTGCCTCGTGCCACATCGTTCAGCGTTTGTAAACCCTTGGATATGAGATGATGACATACTTTCTGCGTGAATCCAAGCCGTAAGTAGGACCAATCCAGTGTTCAAACACAACTGGGGTTCTGGCACAGCCGTCGTCGTATGTGAGCTCCAGTTATGCATTGTTTGGGTATGATCAGGCTCGTGCGGGAACATTCTGCTGACCTCCGTGATGTCGCCATGGCTGGACTTGATGAGCTGACATGCCAGCCGAGCCGCCCACTGGCTTGCGTTTCCACTGCTCATTATTCCTGTTTACTCCAAAGCCAGCAAGCTGGCCAACACTGGCATTAACATACCGTGTATTCGATGAAAAACAAGAGATAAACTGCACGTAATGAAGACTTCATCATACTTGCCGCTGTACTTGCTACTGCGGCAACATCACGCATCATTCACACACACACGCACACCCCGCATGGGCGCATGAACGGCCCTGCGGCTGGCCCTGACCCCAGCCCCATGCTTTGCAGTTACGCACGCAGCATACTGCCCTGAGCATCAGGCCCCGTCCTGTTCCTGTTCCTCGTCTGAGCTGCTGCTCTCCATGGATGCCAGTGCAGCAAAGATGCCGGTCAGTGCGCCGCCTGGACCTTTGGGCTCCGTGGGCCTCGTGCGCCGCGCTTTGGCTGGCCTCTGCAGCTCAGGCCGCAACATCTCGCCAGCAGCAGCGTCTACATGCTTGGCTGCAGCCATCGAGCCATACGCACTATTCGTGGGCCGTGGTGGCGGCTCCCGATGTGCTGCCTGCCCAGTGTTGAGTGTGGGGCTTGCAGCTGCACCAGGTACTGCAGCAGCAGCGGGGCTCTGTGCAGCACTATGAACAGGCCTGGATGTATTTGCCCCAACTGCATCTGCTGCAGGAGCTGCATTGCTTGTGTTGGACCCTCCAGGAGGTGCAGCAGTGGCCAGGGGAACAGGAGATGCTGCACGCCCACAGCTGCCAAGCTGATCAGCAGCAGCACTGCCAGCAGGGAGTTTCTCTGGTGCAGCCAGCATGTCGACCGGCTGTGCTGCCGTGCCTGGTGCTGCCTCTGGGCTGAGTACAACAGCCGATGCCCCTGTTGTGCCACTGACACGCCGGGGTGCATTCACATCATTAGTAAGGGAACCGTTGCCACTGCCTCCACCAGCATTACTGCCCCCCACGTTTGAAGGTATGGCCATGAGTCCAACAGCATGAGGCAGCTCAGCATGGGGCACAGGAGCAGCTGCTGGAAGAGATCCTGCAGCTCCTGGTCGTTGTGTTGGAGCCATACGAGGACTGCCTAGCTCGCTCACTCCACTGCTGCTGCTGCCACTGCTGGGCCGGCCTGCACTGGAATGCCTGCGCATCAGTTGGGCCAGGCTCTGTCCGGCGGCTGTCAGGGGCACGCGTGGCTTCAGTGCCAGGCCTGTTGCAGACGGCAGCGGCCGGAAGGCTGCGTGCTGGCCAGGGGCGAGCTGTGGAGCAGGAGGCCCACGTGCCCAGCCAGGCACGGCCGCTGCCAAGCCGGCGGCTGCACCCACACTGACACCACCACTATGTCGCGGGGGAGCAGCTCCAGGTGGGCCAGCAGTGCCAGGTGGACCGGTACCAGGAGCCACGGGTCCAGACCCTATCCCAAGGAGTGCAGGCAGCCCAGCAGCAGGTACAGGGACGGACGCGAGAGGCGCATATGGGGGAGGCGCAGCAGCAGGTACCGCTGGGGCACCAGCCACGTTGGGGCCATTGACAGCCGGCACGACCAGGTTCGCCACAGGCCGAGCTGTGCCATCGGCTGTGTGGTCTGTAGGTGGTGCTGTGCCCGGGATGGTAGCCTCGACACGTGCACGCTTCGCGGCCCGCTCCTCTCCACCAGCGGCCTGGCTGTCCCCCAGCAGTTGGGCACCTGCCCCCGCAGTTGCGCCCGCCAAGGGTGCCACCAGAGGTGGCAGTGGTGGTGCATGGGCTGCTGACTGGGGCGGTGAGGCGGCTGCTGCACCTTGGGGAGGCAGTGCGCTGGGCTGAGGCTGGGTTGCCTGGTCTAGCTTTGTCTCCAGTCCCACAGAGGGCGTCACTACAGCCTCTGAAGGGCCTTGCAGAAGCTTGAGCTGCGCTGGAGCTGCGGCAGCAATTGGAGGGGCCTTTGTAGCATCTGAAAGGTCCGCAGACGGCAGAGCTGCATGGACCTGAGCCTTGGCCTCCCCTTCATCGAGGCCATGTGCACCTTCGCTGACTGTGCCACCAGCGACTGCAGGAGATGAGGGTGCAGCTGGAGCTGGGGCCGCAACAGCAGCAGCCACCAGTTGAGGCAGCGCCGCATCTGTGCGCTGTTTGTTACCAGCTGCCTCCAGCTCTGCCATGCGTGCCTCAGCCCGTGCCACACGTGCGGCTTCAAGTGTCACACGTGACCTCACCTCTTCCAGCTGATCCAGCAGCCGCTTCACATGCGCCTCCTGAGCAAGGCCCATCTCCTGTGCCCGCGCTAGCTGTGCCTCCAAGCCCGCGACCCGCTCGGTGTGTGTGGCATCTGATGCGGCTGCCTGGTCGGTGAGCGCCTGCAAGGCAGCTGCGTTGTCGGACAGGGCGCCGCGCAGCGCGCCGAGTGCTGACTCGCTGCAGCCCAGCAGCTCTGTCAGTGTGCGCTTCTCCTGCAAGTGAGGGCACATTATTATGAGATGCAAGAGGAATACAGAATGCTTTGGTGCAGATCAACTCTGAATAATTCTGGACAAAACAGTAGGGCGCATCGAGCACTTGTCTAGCTACATGCGCATCACACATCAGGTAGGTTGACTTGACGAACCTTTAGCGCGTCCCTCAGCCCTGCCTCCGAAACCTGGGCCGCTTCAGCAAGCGCGGCACGCTCGGCAGCGCCCTGAGCCACCTGCTGCTGCAGCTGCTGCACCACAGCCTCCATCTCTGCCATGCGCCGCTGCGCCTCGTCCCGCTCCTGGACGCAGAGCAGCACCATGACAACATAAAGCAAAGAACGCTGTGAACCAGCATACTAGGACGCTGGTGAGCCTGCATGCCAGAGCCTGTGCAGAGCAGAGCCGCGTGCTGCACACGAATATGTAATGGGCCTGAAAACACACGTTGCTGAGAGCCAGAGGTTTAGGGTGCCACGCTGAACGGTGTTCACTCCACGCATACACGTGATACAAATGTTGTCGGGGCCATCGCAACATCCCAAATCTGGCATGGTCTTCTGGACGCCGCACCTGGCGCATGTGTGTCAGTGCAGTGTCTCGCGCCTCCAGGCGCCCTAGCAGCTCCTCCTGTCATACAGATTGAGCAGGATGTATCAAGCTATAATACTGTCGGGAATGTGGGAATCAACACGCTACTTTAATCCAACAATAATAATAATAACACGGCGTTTCTAATCCAACAAAATCTCTGCAATTCAAGCCTGGACCAACAACATAGCTATGGTAGGTACCTGGGTGCCTAGCTGCGAAGTGACACATGTTGCGAGTGCCGTCAGTGCAGCGGCCTGATCAGACACCTGGCCCTGCACGGCCTCCAGCTGGCCCCTCAGGGAGGCCAGCTCAGCCTCCAGTGCGTCCACCTGCAGTACAAGCAGCAGTACAAAGCCACATTAAGCTGTCCAGAGTGATATGATACAGTACAGAGAAGTACAGCTCACAAGACAAAACTGATGCGTGCACAGCCGCATGCAGCTGTCGTGAAACAAGTGGGAAGTGGCACAGGATCCCACACTGTGGTACCAACTGAAACGGAGGGTGCATGATCAGCCCCACGACATCAGCAAAGCCACACCGGCAACGACCTCGCACGCGGCCACGTACCAGGACCCCCTGTTGCACGCAGCGTGCGACCGCATCCGTGCGCTCCGCCTCCGAAACCGCTAACGATGCCCGCAGCGTAGCAGCTGTCTCACGCGCCTCCCTCGCGGACCGCTCCCTGTTGCTGGCCAGGGCCTGCAGCTCGCCCTGGGCCAACGCCAGTTGCCGGGCAGCTAGGTCACGTGCGCCCTCTGCCGCCACCACCTACACCAGCAGTTACAGCCGCATGAGCATTTTGTCCACAGCTTGAACATGCAAGTCCTGATGTGCAGCAGCAGCAGGATAAGTACTGCCACAGCATTTCGCTGCCTTTCTAATGGAATGCTAACTTTATGGCATAGCTATGGCTGGGAAGTAAAGATGCGGGTATCCAAGCTACCTCTTTCTATTACTGTCACGTCTGCTGTCACGTGTCAGTATATTTGCAGTCTATCCCCAGCCCCACATCATCGCAATCATCACACCTGTGCTTTCAGCTTGGCCTGCTCCTCTTGCTGAGATGCAGTGGCCGCACGAAGCACCTGTCGCAGCCGTGCCCCTTCGTCTTCCAGCGCAGCAGCCACCTGTCGTGCTCAAGTGCACACGCGTGCAATCTGCCCTGTCCAATGCAACGTGACGATCTCACACGTCACAGCATCTATCACGCAGCTACAACGTGTTCGAGTACCTCGCCCGCACGCCATGCAGCTAACTGGCAGCATGTGCACTCCCAGCCGGAGGGACCCACCTGCTTGCTTGCCTCCAGCTGTGCTAGGGCCTCAGCACTCTCAGTCTTGGCTGCAGCCAGCTGCGCTTCCAAGCCAGTGACGCGCACTGACAGCCGTGCCACTGCAATCCCTGTTAGGCCTGATCCTGGGGCAGCTGGGGCTGATGTAGCTGTGGGGGCACCACCTGGGCCGCCCTTCCAGGAAGCCATTGTTGCACGAGCCTTGACCTGGAGGCCTGATGCGTCCGAGTCCACAGGTTGAGTGCTTGTCTTTGAGCCATTGGGCAGCCCTGCCAAGGTGCAGCAATCAGCACATATGAGGAAGTGAACACTGAGCAAGGGGCGCATGCATGCATGGGACAAGACATGGGGGCCCCACACCATGAGCTGACCCAGCAGTTCTGAGACACTTGAGCATGCTGCTGACCACCAAAACCAGCCCCCTGTGTGGGCACAGTCTGCCCACCCTTTGCAATGGCCCATACAGATCAATGCCTGCTGCGCACCAGGTTTGAATCCAGATGTTCTAGGGTGTGCCCCATCAGCCAACTTTGCTTGTGGCGCTGCCTGAACTTCTGTGCTGACAGCCCCACGGAGGCCATCTCCAGCATCTGGCTCCAATGCTGTGTGCAGCCCAGCTCCCTCCCTCCCTGGGGTGTTGCCTGCCATGAGCCAGTGGTCTGCAGAACCATGGGCACACGGTGACTTCATTTTTGCATGCACTCATTCTTCCTCACACGTCCCGCTTTTACAGATCAGCATGCTGCCAGCCTCCTTGAAGTTTGATTTTGTTTGTGCCATGGCTCAACAAGATGCTGCATCCGTGCAGGATTTAGTGACTCAATTGCAAGGCCAGATCAACCGTGTGGGCGAGTTGTTCTTTGGAACAGTTGGAGAGCTTCAACGTGATGCACAACCCGTCAGCGTGTCGGGCGAGGAGATTATTCTGAAGCCCTCCACCCCGTACAACGCCCAGGAGCGCGCAAATGGCTTTGCGACGGAGCTAATACAAGCCACGAAAAACATTCAAACGCTGGCAGAAAGGATACCAGACATGACAGGGTCAGAGCAAGAGCAACTGTCGCGCATCCAAGCCCTGCAGCAGCAGAGCGCAGAGCTGAGCATGCAGATACAGGCAGAAAAGGCAACGGCAGAGATCAAGCTGCAGCAGGCGCAGCAGCTGTATGCAGCACTGGCAGAGCATGCGCTCAAGCAGCGCAGCAAGAGCTGATGCCGCGCGCGTGCCTGCATGCTGCACGCATGGATGGAGTTCCTGCATGCAGCCTGTACATTTACATGACCACCACAGATTATTCATTGTTTCTTCTTCCTATTTCGGTCCACGAGGGCTGCGGCACACTTGGCGAGTTTATCGCAGCTTGGTAGCAGGCTACTGGCGATGACTGTATCACGCAGGATGTTATTGTTTTCCACAGGCAGGTGCTGTGCCAAATTGATCCTTTAGAGCATGATGGGAAACTGAGAGGCTGGATGTAATGCAACTGGAACCTGCTGCTGCAAGCCATGTACAGTCATACAAGAGCTGTTCACAAATCAGGTATCCAATCATTACACATGATTCCACACCAGCCACACCAGCCGCAGGCTACAGACACTCCAAGCTGCCAGAATGAAGTGCAACTTGAAACCATTATCGAAACCAGTCAAAAGTAGAGGTGAATGTTCTGACTACGAGCACCAAATCCTCGTCTGTTTGTTGGGTTGCAGCATGAGTTTCAAGGCCCAGCTTCAGTTGCAATACACAGCACGACCCAGCTGCAGCTGCAACCTGCCATTGAGTTGTTGACGTTCTCAGGATGTGTGCTCACACGCTCCAAGCGAGCGCTCAAAGGGTACTCGTCAGTTATTGGCAGCTGTCACGTGCTCAGCCGTTAGTGCAGCTGTCACGCGGTTGTGGATGATCTGGGCCATGAGAGGCTCAATGCCGATGGGGTCAGCGATCATGCATCGCACGTGTGGGTGCTTGGCCTGAGCAGCCCTGACGAGCGCGGGGATGTCCTCCTGTGTGTGTGTGCACGACAGCCAAACCAAGCACGTGCCTCATCAGGCATCCTGGTAACAAAGGGACGGTAACAAAGCGTTGCTGGCAAATAATTGAAAATAATGTCCCAAGACTCAGGAGGCGTGCAGTTGAAAGAAGGCCAGCGCAGTTGCAGACAACCATGAGAACATGCAGTGCTGCGTGCAACCGTGAGCTGAGGGACAGTGTGCGCTGCACGCGGATCTGAGCAGCGATACAGTGATTTGTCACCCTCAGCACACTAGCGGTACAGTACCTGGATGTGACGACCCCGTGACAAGAAGTATGGTGCAACCACCACTGTCGCTGCGCCCTGCGCCACACACTTGTCTGCACAGCAAATGCATCAAGCGCACGAACTGTTTTTTTTCAAAGTTGAGAAAGAGCACTTGAAAGAGCACTCGAAAGAGCACTTGAGAAAGAGCAGTTTAGTGCGCGATAGCACATGTTTCAGCTGCATTGACAGCTGTGCAGCAGCCATAGGAGCTCTACAGCTCTTCCCATCACGCACATCGCTGCCCAGTGCTTGCTGCAATGCCCGGCCACTGCATGCGCCAACCCACCGATCGCCTGCTCAATAGTCGGCTCTGCGATCTCCATGTGAGCCACCTCCACATTTTGTGCGCCAGTCATGGATTGGTACAGGAGCCCAAAATGGTTCTGTAGCAGTCAAACACAAGCAGGATTGTCATCTTGTCACACTGATGATGTCCAAAAGGTGTCAGCCACATGCAGTGGCAAACATGCACACCCCTGTAGAGTTGTGTTTGAGGTTCCCTTGGCCCAGGTCTTTGCAAAACAGCTCTGCACAGCTTCTGTACACTTCCAGCCGGGTAGGCTAGGCTCATGCTGCACACATGGCATGCGCTGCGCACCAGCATCTCGTTCGAATCCTTCTTTCTTGACCCGTGGTCAACGATGACCACACCCACACGCCCCTGGCTGTCATAAACATCAGCCTTGCCGGCTGCATGGCAGGCAACATAGTGCCGAGCACATGCTGCATGGCGCGGAGTACGCCACACAGCATGGCCCCATGTGACTTGGCTGGTACTGGGCTTCTCATCGACATATGTGCGTGCTGCCAGAATCATGCTCGTATTTGATGCAGCAGACAGCACGCGTGGTTGCGGCAAGTGGCCCCCTGCGAAGGGCAAAGGTCCAGGGTCCAGGCGCTCAGCGAGGTTATTGTTGAAGCCATACGTAAGCATGAGGCCACATATTTAAAGCATAACTAGAGCTCACCCCGACCACGAGTGCTAACGGTGGGGGCACAAGCTGTCGCAGGGCTCCATCGTGATTGAAGCATCTTACTAGCAGCACGATGGGAAAGGCCACCGAAGTCAGCGGCCTCTTCTCTCAGATCATCTCACACCCACACCCACACATCACTCTATCACGGCCTTTATTGAAGACTCTAGGGCAACGGGCCTTCAATGTTCAATCCTCACACCACAGCCATGCTTATGAGCATGCAGCTGGGCGCGCCCACATCGTCCCAGAGCTCGCAAAGAGCCCTGCAAAGAGCCTCCAATACACCTTGCCCGAACGGCATGTCACGCGCTTGTGCCCCTGAGCTGCAACGAGTCAGATGGCTGCTTGATCCTGTATGGGCATAAATACCCACCCCCTCTAACTCTGCAGGCCAATCGTAAAGGTGCATTAGCACCCGGGTTTAACGTGATGGCCCCAGCACCCTAATTACCCAGTTGCCACCTGCATCGGCTGGCACCGGGCTCTAGTAGCAAAGGTCCACGACTGCGCCATGCTGCCCACCCCAGGTGAGCACTCTCTTGTGTCTGATTAGCTGTCTGCAGAATCCGCTGACTGTCTGAAGGTCACTGCTGCTGGCGAATGACCTTGAGCATTGGTTCTAGCCGCTTGAAGATGTAAGATGGGCACGCCTTGATCTCCTCACGACAGAGCCACGTTACCTCCTGCAGCCTGCAGGAGCACCAGCAGTGTACGGCAACAGCCACTGGTTAACAACCTAATACAGCCATCGCACTTTGGCATCAGGTATAAGCCAAAAATGAGTAACACCAGAGGCCAGCCTCCCGTGTCATGTACTTCAAATGCACACAGCAAAACAGCATGCTGCCAACTTCCACCCACACACACCAGTCTGACATCTCGAGCTCGAACACGGGGTGCTTTGATTCTGTGATGACCTTGATCTCGTCAAACCGTGCTTCAATGACCCTCCGGATCGGTTTTGTCTCGCCTTGAAGCATGTTGAGGCATTGCTGCAAGCAGAAGGTGCATGCAGTACACATGCGTGGCATGAGCATAACAGAGCTGCTGTAGCAGCCAACCCAACAGAGCCCGTCCGCTGAAGCATCGAGTATGGACCAAACCAACTGAAGGCACAAGGCTGGCGCCTGCCCAGCCCATCCACTCACATAGAGCAGCGCTGTCTGGTGTGCAGCATACTTGTGGTGCTGAGTGACGCATGCATCGTGATAGATCTGTGTGCCCATGATGACCACTTGGTTCATCAGATTGACGTAGTTCAGGTACGCCGCCCCTGCAGACAGACGGTTGATGCAAAACAATGGCCATACAGCCCATACTGCATGCATCTGCATTTCGCTAACACATCTCCCGTACAGAGCTGACTGGGTCTTGATACAGTTCTGCAGTGATCTGCACCTGGGTTGTCTTGCACGAGCTCCAGCTTCCCCACCACTAGCCCTTGCGTGAGGTAAGGGAACATTTCTAGCAGGCCCAGCATCTGTAGTGTCTCCTGCAGGACACACCCATCGGCATAGCAAATGCAATGTTGCTGCCATGTGTGTTGCACCGACCTGCTTGCACTATGCATACATGCCACTGCATAACGATGGTCCATGCGAGCATGTGCACCTGTGCTGTGCAAGCGCATGCGATGCGCATGGGGGAGCGCGCTTGCATGCCGCACCTGGGGCTTTTTGTTAGGGAACAGGTCCTGGCATGTTGCCTCAATCTCTTGCAACAGCTGCACATCAAAGGATTCGACGTTCTTTAGCCTGGTGACACGCTCGATCAGTGTGTCAGCAGTGGCGCACAGAGCCACAAGGTGTCGAACGTCTGGAGCGCCAATGAGGGGCTCGTCAAGGCAAATTCTGACTGCAGTGCACGGTTCAGCACACCAGCGGTCAGCAGTTGGGGGTAGGAACTGGTCCAGCACAAATGCACAACCCTGCTCCACAAGCCTTTTGCGCACTGTCGAGCATCGCTCGCCTCTGCATGTCTTGGTTGCGCTTACACACAACCAGACAGATCGAGGCTCACCACTGAACAGTTGCTTGTTATAGGCCAGTTCTGGCACTACCAGCGGCGGTCCGAACAGCGTTCCCATGCGGCTGGGGTTGTCTCACGAGAAAGTTTGCTCTGCTTGCGTGCCCGTGTTTAGCTTACATACAGCAGTATTAACATCCCAGATGTGCCCGAAACACAACCATCACGTATTCATGTGCGGTAGGTGCAGGTCAAGAAGAACCCAGTAACGTGGGGTGCAACAGGGCTCAAAGGCGACTTCACAGCATGCGCCATGCTTACGCGCAAAATCTTATGCAGGCTCTACACTAAGCGCACTCATTGGGCCGTCCATCTTCCCACCTAATTCGGCTTGCGGGCCATCCAGCCATCTGCAGTGGGCTTCCACGCTGATGGGATGCTGCCTGAGCTACTGCTGGTGCCTGCTGGTCCTTGCCGAGAGGTGGTTGACCGCTTGGGTGCGGGGCCGCAGGCCGCATCTGAAGTGCGGTGCTGCTCCCGGGATGATTCAGGTGCCGATGTCTGGCTGCTGGTGGGCACTTTGGAACCATGTACAACTCCAGTGGTCAACCGCGCCTTGCGCCGCACGACCTCCTGCAGGACAACACAGTCCGTTGGTTGCTGAAGTCATGCGCCACAGCCATGCAGGCCACAGAGAAATCTATGCTGCAGATGAGCTCAGTTGTCGATGGTTTGCTCTGCACACAACCCACATCCTCCGGCATCATCCCTGGCATCATTTTACCCCAAGCAGTACCCACGTTATGGTGTGGCTCACCTTGAGCTTATCCACAACCCCATTGGCAAGCCGAGCGACCTCTGGGTGGACACTCTTGCGCAGCTGCCGCACCTGCACCAACCCAACACCAACCTTTTGTTAGAATGTTGCACAACATAACACTACATCAACCAACCAGTGGTGGTGTCCGATCACTGCAACACTGGACATACCATGCCACCGCACCCGCCCCTGCGGCTGACCTGGGCTACGACTACCTGGGCTACGACGTATGAACCATGAGCCATGATGCATGCAACGCAAGTGCATTTTAGTGACTGTGGACGCATCCAAGTGCAGCCAAATCATGGATTCCAGCGTGGATTTGGATTGGGAATGATCGATGTGGCAGCTGTGCTGCTGCTGCAGCAGCGTGTGGCAACAGCATGCGTCGCTGCGTACACGCCTGTGGGGCCTTCATATTCTTTCAGTCGGGGCTCATGGCTGCACGCATGGCAACTCACCACAGGTCCAATCTGTGAGTCGACAAGCAGCTCATATTGGAGCTCAAAGCATGCCAGCTTGCGCAGCTGAAAGAGTTGGGCGTCCACGTCCCCAGTGGCAGCTGCAAATCATACGCAAAGGCCACAGCACCAGTAAGTGCGCACGTGAACACTGTGAAAGCATGGACGCAGAAGTTGCACTCGGATCACCACTAATGCTTGCCTGCCACTTCCAAGCCTTCTCGGATCGGCTCCAGCGTCTGTAATGTTGCCGAGATGTACGAGCATTCAAGCACCTGAACCTGCCAGCATCAACACAGCCAATGCACCACAGTTGGACAATCAGTGCGCCCAGCACACACTGCATGCAACTTGAGACAACTGGCACCATGCTAACGTGCATCATGCATAAATACACGGCTCCACCCCAAAGCCCCATCCCTTTTCCCATGACAGCTCCTTGCCCCATCCCCTCTTCCCATGGGCAAGGCACAGGTACATTTGCACAAACCGCTCGGGCAATGCAGCATACGCAGCATGATGGGTGAGTGGGCTTGCGCGCTGCAGCACGCACAGATCTTACCTTTTTACAGTCCTCAATTTTTATCTGCCGCTTCTGGCCCTGCATACTGCCTCCTGCGCTGCTGGCCCTGCTGGTGGACGTGTTGTTACCCACAGCCGAGCTGTTCTCCTGACGCCATTTGTCAATGTACCTGTCCATTCCTGCCGCACCTACACCTACATCCTACAACAACAGGACAGCGTGCTGCGATACCTACATGCTACGGGGTGGCAGGTGGATGGCGCGGTGTAGTGTTGTTAAGACAAGTTAAACCATAGGATAACATGATCACGTCACGCATAAAACGAGAGTTCGTACGTCACACATTCTACTTGGATTGCATGTGTGCTGTGCTTGTGCTGTGCTTCGGGGACACCGTGCCACATCTTTAGCTCACGCCGGAACCTCCTACACGCAGGCATCATCAGCCAGCTCAAAACCCGCTTTAAACAGCACGTCGTAGATCAGGCAGGATCGAGGACTAAGGCATCAGCTAGCCATCGGCATATCAAGGTCGTCTGTAACCCCTTGGATCCAGCTTGTTGTTCTAACACAGGTCAATTGCCTGAACCATCCTGCATGGGGCTCACATGGATCCGCATTGGGCAAGCCGCACCACTAAGGATGGGATGCGCCTCTTCAGCAGCATGGGTGATCAGCATGTTTGCAGCATGAGCACATGGTCCCGTGCGCATGTCTTGTGCTGCCAGCGCAGCCATGTCACAAGGTGATGATGGCGAGAAGAAGAAGGAGGAGGTGAAGATTATCGGCCTCATTGTGAAGGACCAGTCAGGAACAGAGGTCATGTTTAAGGTAATGCAGCTGGACCACCATCGCATGTTGTTGGCTCAGCAAGACCTCAGGTCACATCTACATTACCAGACCACCACCAACATGTCCTAAATGTTTCGACATGCATATCGTGCTTGCATGTGCACAGGTCAAGCCACACACAAAGCTGGGCAAGGTGCGCATCGCTGTTCGCCCAGCTTGGTGGGCTGACATTCCCAGTCAGTGCACCAGTCAGGAACAGCCATGTCATTCAAAGCTGGGCATGTGGGTCATGCGACGCAGAGTGCACAAGCAATGACAGCTTGATCACGGTGCCCTGCAGGTATTCACTACGTACTGCAGCAAGAAGAATCTGGATCCTCAGGTGCGGCAAAGTCCTGGGAATGTCAGATGCTGCAGGCCTTTCACGAGTTGCTTTTTTCTGGCGTTTACTTCTGACGTTCTGTTCCTCTTTCAACACCGACCACTGGCCAGCTGAGTATTGCATGCTTTGCCGTCCGTATCCTGGATGCTGCTGGTGTGCATGATTATGAACAATGACAACTCAGATGCTGCTGCTCCTGCTGCTGTGCAGTCCATGCGTTTCCTCTTTGAAGGCAACCGCGTGCAGGTTAGAACCCAATAGTCCCGTGTGTATAGACCCTGGTGTTGACCTATGCTGGCTGCATGGACTCTTTCACTTGACTCATTTGATCCTTTGGGTTCGTTGCAGCACATTAAGACAGCTGGGCAGCGACACAGGTGCTGGCTCATGGTCCACCACAGTGATGATTGAATGTGTGAACAAATGCGGATGCTGACTGCAGGATGATCAGACACCAGAGCAACTAGCCATGGAAGATGGGGACCACCTGGATGCAGTTACAACACAAGTGGGAGGGGCGTGCATCTGAGCTGTCGCCAGCCATTCAGCCGCAGGCAGCAGGATGTCTTCTGCAGCCTGCCAGCGTCGCTCACCTGAGCTGCGGCCCAGGAGCCGCTGCACATGCCTGCGCAGCTACAGTTGCGCACAGACGTACGCGGGGGACACGGTGTGGTGCAGCGGGAGTTTGAGTGCACACTGTGTGTGCACAGGCAACGGGTGCTTGGTCACGCATAGCACACTCAGGCTACTGCAGTACTCACGCATAGTCAGGCTACAACAACATGATTGGCTTACAGAAGAACCAAAACTGAAGATGCACACGCAGATGTAAACCAACTGAAACCATGGAACTTTATGCGAGTCCGACTGCCCTGTGACGCTTTGCAAGTTTCAAGGCTGAAATGATCGTTTCCAGACAGCGTGAGCAATTGTGGACATGAAGAAGGAGGAATGGGCTGCCAGGTGTGTGTCAATAAATGTCAATCAAGTGCCTTTGCCCCCATACTTGCTGCATTTGCGTAGTTCTATTGCATGAACAGCAAGTCCAGCGCAACTACGGTTGACATACATGGGGCGTTTGGTCAACGTGCATCGCCATTTTGCTTCCACACAGGCAGATGCAGGCATACCGCGAGCTCATGCTGAGGCAGCGGCAAGGCTTGCGGGGTGGCGTTTTGGCGGGGGTCAGTGGACTGCATGTGAACGAGCTGCATGGTGGTGCAAAGGTCACCTCGGCCAGCACACACAGCAAACGGACACCCAAGAAGACACACCCAGCCTCAGGCAGGCAGACACCGCTGTTTGCATCGCCACCAGGCTCTGTCATTGGCAGCCCCCCTACTGCGCCTGCGCCTATCCCCACGCCGTGGACTCCAAACGGCTCACCCAACTCGCACCACGTGATGTGGCTACGCACAAACCCTCTGTTCAGCCCTCCCCGCTCGCCCAACAGGCGGGTCTCCCACACCTCAGGAACTAGTGCACGAGCTCAAGGGCGGCTGTCTGCATCTCAGTTCAGCGACTTGATGCCAACTTGGGACGAGCACGGGTTACTCCGCCAACAGAAGCTGCCGCAGTCAGCTGGCAACCCAGGGTATGCAGCAACGCCCCTGCAAGTGCAGCACATGCTGGAAGGCCGCCCGTGGAGCTCGGGTCCAGGCATGGCAATGCGTCCATGGCGCTCATCAGGCACATCAGAACCCCTTGACCCACCACTTCGTGAGCTCAGTTTCTCGCTCATGCCCTCCCCATCTGTGGCGCGCACAGCAGGCATCCAGCAGACACTGAAGCTGCGTGCGGGGCCTGCGTGGTACGCACCCGAAACCGCCACGCCCCAACGTGCCAGTGTGCAAAGCAGCTCCGGATCAATTGCCCACGCCCCGGTGCAACCCCAGCAAGCAGCGCCTGCCGCACTCACGCGTCTGCCAGTGCAGCTGCTTGACAAACTGGAGCATGCGCATGACAGCTCGCTAGAGCAGCCGCAGCCGCAGCAGCAGCCTGCAGTGGTGCCACCTTCACCAGTCTACGAACCCCCCCAGAGCCCAGTCGTTGCGCAGCTGCCACCTGCAGAGAGCACTGGTAGGCTGGGTACGACCAGGTGGACGGAAGCGGAAACAGGCCGCAGCACGGATGCCAGCCATCCATCAGGCACGCTCATTCCAGCCTGCACCGCAGCATCCTTTTACTCGCCAGCTGGGCGGCGGGCTGGGGCTTCAGTAGGTGCACAACCACCCTGGTCAGAGAAACCTCTCACACAAGGAACGAATGCAGACAGGCTGCACATGGGGCGACCAGCTGCTGGGACTGCACAGCCAGCTGCTCACAACACCGCCCAGCCGCCAACACACGCACCCCCAACACCACGCACAGCGCCCCAAGTGCCAAGCTCCCTGCAGGCATCGGCGACGCAGCCAGCAGCTGTGCCAGCGGCAGCTGCTGTTGCTGCGACAGCATCATGGACCACCACCTGCAGAGTCGCATCCCCGTCAGCACAGGTACGGGGGTGCTGCATGTAGCACAAATGTGTGATGCCCTGACAGTGTGCCATCATGTCGTGCTGCTATTTTAGATTGAGATGGACACGCCGATGCACACTCCTCAGTGTGGTTCTCTCATGTTTGTGTTATGTCGCTTATTTGCGCAGGCGCCAGCACGACGCATATCTCCACTCTTCTCAGCGGTGCCACCCTGGATGCGGGTCGGCTCACCCTCTGCAGCTCCCTCACAACCAGCCCCCACGCACAGCCCCAGCTCAGCAACGCCTATGGAACACGTACAGCAGCCGTGGCAGCCCTCACAGAATGCGGCTGTGCAGCAGCCAAGCTATGAATCCCACATGAGCCATTTATCCGGGCCTGACCAGTCAGCAATGGCACAGGCACAGCCAGCGGCTTCAGGCAGCGCAGGGCCTGGCAGTGGCACAGGTGACTCATTCTGGAGGGCTTGGGCGGCACGCAAGGGCATTCAGCTGCCACCGCAGCAGGGCACCCAGGCCATGGCAGCTCCAGTGCCGTACAGCCCACAACACCTTCAAAAGCGGCCCTCCAGTCAGCCATTGGCACCCTACCAGCTGCAGCCGTCCCCGTTCACTTCACCCCTAGCCCAGATGCAGCCGCAGGCACATGCGTCGCCGACAAGCCAGATGCAACCCCAGAACATCCTAGATCAGTATCATGTGTCAACACCACCCAGGCATCCAAGTGCAGCAGGGGCATGCGGCGAGCTCGACAGTCAAGCATTTGCTGCGCTGGCTGGGCGCTCCGGGGGGGACCAATCTCTGCGGTCAGACGCTGCCCAGGGACCTGTGCGTGAGGAGCTTGTTGGCCATGCCGATGGTGAAGCTGTGCAGGTGGTTCTTCATGAGTCCGATGCCATGGCCGCGGACAATGCACCTGACAGCCCGCCACACCGACGAAGCCCTGGCAGGCGAGTGCCCAACGACCTGTGGCCTTCAGGTGGTGCTGCTTGCCTGAATGCTGCACACGCCCTGCAGCGTGTGCATCTGATCGATAACGTTTTAACTGACGATATTGTGCATTGGGTGCCATGGTTGTGCCTGCATGCAGGGCGGCCAGCCGGGTGCTTGGTGGTATCATGAGCTTTGGGAGGCGGCTGCTGTCACCCCAGCAGCACCGGCAGCCAGCAAGCCGTGTTTCAGGTGATGCTCGGACCCTGTCACATTCTCACACATGGGACAATAACCAGCTGGCCGCCGGAGCTGCCACTGCAGCTGCTGAAGTGGTAGCTGCTGCACCGTGGTCCTTTCCGGGTGCTGCAGTGGAGGAAGAGCCGTTGTTGCACACTACCACCTCGTACCTGCCAGGCGGCCGTCTGGCAGCAGGCATGCCACGGCCTCAAGCTGCTGGGGCCCCTGGCCCACTGCCATCTGCAGAGCCAAGTGCCACACACCAGCCCAGCAGCAGCGGGCGGCGCACGACGGACCATGGCAACTGGGCCACTGACAGCCTTCATAACCCCCGTGGCTCAGCTCGCATTTCCCGTGGCACTGGCCTGCCCCGTCGTGCGGGCGGCGTGCATGGCGATGCAATGCCTGGCCGCAGAGCACTTGCACACCCTGACAGGGCCTTGCAAGCCCTGGATATTGAGGGGTCCACCAGGGCAGGTCTAACAGCAGGAGATGCATACACTACGGATGAGGACACCGCCCCTGCAGGGACTGTGTTGCTGCGTGGGGGCATGCGAGGCACAGGGTCCCGCGGTACGCGCGGGCGCCCGCGGAGGATGCTGTCCCTGCACTCGCACCGGGTGACTGTGGACTCCATGCGCAGCTCACATGGGCTGCGTGCGTCCCTGCGTGACTCGCGTGACCGTAACACAGCCGCCGCACCACCGTGCGCTCGTGGCCAGGCCGCAGAGGCTGCGGCCGCAGCTGCAGAGGCCGCAGCTGCAGGCGCGGCGGCGTATGGCTTTCCGGCAAGTGCTGCAGCATGGGGAGAGGCACACCAGCTGCAGCTCGGACCCAGCTTGGATGGCGTCAACTCATCAGAGCCAACGCTGAGTCAGCAGCCAGAGCTGGTACCTGTAAGGGGAGTTCAACAGCCAGCAACTGTGCAGCTAAGAGACAGCCTCGAGTCTCGGCCACACACACAGCTGAGCTTTGCATTTGACGTGGCCCTGCCGCTGCGCCCGCAGCAGCTGCAGCAGGCTGAGAGCCGGCCGCGCAGTGGGAGCCCTGTACAGGCCGTCGGTAGCGCTGTGAGCGCTGTACTTGGCTGGCTGTCACCAGGCCGGCGGCGGCAGCAGCAGCAGCAGCGCGAGCATGCCTTACGCTCAGCTGAGGGAGCTGCGCAGCGTGGCAGCGACAGTGCAGCGGGCCTGCAGCCGCACAGGTTGTCTGGTGAGGCACGAACCTCGTCCGGTGTGAGCGAGCGCAGGGATCTGCTGCTGTTGGATGAGGC
The DNA here is from genome assembly GCA_001662365.1 of Chlamydomonas applanata. Classification (NCBI taxonomy): domain Eukaryota; kingdom Viridiplantae; phylum Chlorophyta; class Chlorophyceae; order Chlamydomonadales; family Chlamydomonadaceae; genus Chlamydomonas; species Chlamydomonas applanata. The sequence goes on from BDCZ01000136.1 coordinate 20,707, forward strand.
TCAGAGGGGCGGCAGCTCTCTGTCCCTCTCAGCAGACCAGGTGCCTGAGTTACTAAGCCAGGAGGGCGTCATGCTTGCTGATCTGCTGCAGGCCAGTGGGCTCTCACGTAGGCACCCCAGCCGGCCCACCCGCCATGCGCGAGGCAGCCCCCGCACGAGCGGGATGGGCGCCCAGTCGATAGGGCCCGGCTCGGGCGCGGCGTTGCATAGCCCAGCGGGTGCAGCAGGTGTGTCAGTTGGCACCCCGGCTCATGTGGAGCCGCTGCAGTCAGCTGAGGATGTGGGGGGCCACAGGGGCGACGATGTGCGTAGCAGCCGGCAGCGAAACGCGCTGTGGATGGCACAACAGCTGAGGCAATCGTCGATGACCAGGGGCTCTCTCGCCGCCAGGCTGCCACCGTCCGCCATCATTTCTCCGTACCCAGCATCCCCACAGATGTCAGAGACACTTGGCTCACTTTTCCCGGACGCGGATGTCATCGTCGCAGCCCGAGATTCTGCTGCAGGTGCAGGCCTGAGTGCTGGGCCCTCTTCCATGCCGACAGCCACGCACAGGAAGCCATCATTCCGTGCGGCCCCCTCGCCTCGAGGCATCCTTGAGCATGAGGGGCTGCATCAAGTGTCAGGGCCAGGCCAGAGCACAGGAAGGCCAGCTGCTGCACCCAGCCAGCCAGCCCCAACACCACCAACTGCTGCAGCCAGAGGTGTAGCAGCACATGATCCTAGCCGGGGCACAGGCTGGGCAGAGCTTGCACCAGGTGCACAGCAGCCCGTGGGCCCACCGCCGTATGGCAGTGCGCTTTTAGTGCCATCAGGACCGCAGCTGCTGCAGCAGCCGCTGCTGGGGATGGTGGCACGGAACGGGCCCCCAGGCAGCCGTGTGGATGAGGCTTGGCTCCTGGATGCAGCTGCAGCTGCGGAGAAAGCAAGGGTGGCAGCACAGATGGCTCACGAGCTGCCGGTGCTGGGTGGTCTCAGCCCACCGGGCAGTGGGCTGGCATCACCCGCCATGGACGCAGTGTCCACAGGCATGTCGCGCGCTGACCTGCATGCGCTCCTGCATGCGGAGCTCAACCCGCCTGATGCGTACCCCAGTTGGAAGGGCCAGGCCCAGGGCGGAGGCCGTGTGCGGGGTGGCAGCACTGCGGCACGTGGAAGGGAACGGCTTGCAGCCGGAAGGGAACCCTTGCAACAGCGTGCCCCTGCCCCTGGGGCAATGCAGCATTATGGGTCACAAAGCGTCCGCAGCGTGGTGGCAGCTACTGGTTTGCCACAGCCAAAGCTTGCTGGCACTCAGAGGCCGTTTGTTCAGCAGCTTCTGCATGAGGAGCTGCGGCCCCTGCCCCAGCTAGAGGGCTTGAACCCTCCACGGCCAGCTCCCATCAGAGTGACACCCCAGCAGGCCACACAGCTGCGCACATCCTCACGTGGTACTGGCACACCCACTGCAGCACAGCAGGCGCGGCTCGTAGGTTCAAGCTCAGCTGCAGCTGCAGCGGCAGGTGTAGGGCTACACCGGGCTGTGGACGCGTCTCTGGAGGACCCTGGTACGAGCCCAGATGACAGCATGGACATGCCAGCTCCCTTGCCACGCCCTCCACTGGCTGTGCCCCTGCCACAGCCGCGAGCCATTACAGATGTGGGCTCCGTGATGTCCACAGCAACAAAGGTGGTGACAGCGCCAACCGCGCCCAGTCCTGCTGCCGGCCGTACCCAGGCTGCTGTTTCGCCAGCTGTAGGCGCGAGCAGGGTTGCTGGCGCCAGCAAGGCACGGCCTGCCCAGTTGCTGTATTCATCTGAAGAGGGCGCGCCCCCACGCGCATCCCTCGATGGCGCGCCCTCACCACATGCGTTGAACAGCTACACTTCAAGCATCCTGCACCCACCCAGTCGCTCAGCACATGAGCGCGCTGCATTTCCTGGCGCTGCATCTCCTGGCGCTGCAACAGAGATGCGTGCTGCATCTCCTGGCGCTGAAGGGCTCCGCGTGGTCCCCGGCCAGCCACCAGCCGCCGGCCTGCCAGCTCCCAACGTGCAAGAGGCAGTCGCGGCTGGCACCTTGCCAGGCCTGCTGTTGCCAGGGCCGGAAGCCAGCGTGCCAGCAGCACCAGGACAGACGGAGCGGGCCACAGCCATGCCAGCAGCACCAGGACAGACGGAGCGGGCCACAGCTATGCCAGCAGCACCCTGTACCCAGCACTTTGCACCAGGACCTAGCGGCCCTGACGGGCTTGGGGCTGCCAGCCGTGCTGACCGTGCGGAGGTGCCTGAAGCAGCTGGCATTGTCAGGGCGCAGCCAATCTCCCAAGCACCTGTTGCTGTAGTCCCAGCCGTGGAGGAGGATGTGTCAGCTGCCAGTTCCATCAGCTCCACAGCCGCAACGCAGCCAGAGGAGGCGACCCCTGACTCAGCCACAGCTGCTATTGCAACGGGAGCCCCAGATGCTGTTGAAGCACTGGAGGCAGCAGCCGAACTGGAGCAGCAGCCAGCTGTTCCTGTGCAGGGCACTATTCTGAGCCACGAGTTGCGAGCTCTGTCCTCTGCTGCGTCTGCCCCTGTGTCGTCAGCAACGTCCTCAGACCTCTCACAGCACACCCAAGGGGGCGCCACTACACCCCAGGCCGGCTCACCCGGTGCCGGCACGCACGGTGTTGGCTCACCCGGTGGCATCACGCATGGTGCCAGCTTGCCCAGTGGCATCATGTATGGTGTTGGCTCGCCCAATGCCGGCTCACCTGGTGGTGGCACGCATAGTGCCCCCGTGATGCTGCGGGCGGGCCTGCCACCGCGAAGCGTCCGGCGGCTGCGCTACCCAGTGCCCACGCCAGTGCAGCCATTGATCCTGCCCCTGCTGGTGCTGCCTGGCATCGTGTCTCCCCGCGCAGCCACCGCAATGTCTTCCCCCGTGCTTGTGCCACAGCGTGCTGGGGCGCCTGAGGCTGAGGCACCAGCCCCTGTTGCGGCAGCACAAGCAGTGCACGATCCAGCAGCAGCAGCAGCCGCTACTGCAGCTCCCTTGCACGGGCGGTATGTGGCCGCATCCCTGCAGGCAGCTCCGCAAGCAGAAGTCCACATCTCTCTGTCAGCAGGCATGGCCACAACTCAGGATGCGTCCACACAGTCGGACCCACTGCCAGCTGTAGCGGGCCCCACATTCAGGCAGCTGCTGCCGCCCTCTGCGCAGCTGGCGCAGCCACCTCCCCTGAACCGGGCAGTGCAGGTGCATCCAGTGCAGCGCCTGGCCTCCCACCCGCTGCTGGCAGACATGGTTGATGCGGACGCCATACAGGCGCCACTGGGCAGCGCAGCAGGTGCATTGTTGCAGGGGCAAGAGTCGGGTCAGGTGGATGCATACAGCACCAATACAGCAGCTCGTATGAAAGCTGCGACTGCCACACCTGTGGCGTCCCAGGCACATGCCCCTGCTGACTTTGCACGTGCGGCAGCACGGCGTGCGGCCGCGGCTGTGACTGCCGGCCACATGATCGGGACTGCGGCCGCAAGCAGCAGCATGCAGATGAGCAGCAGCACGGGCACCACGCAGCATGTGCTGCCTCCCCCAAACCAGCGCACCAGCGGCAGTGGCCAGCGCACGGAGGGGGGCGCCGTGGGAGAAGCAGCAGCCGGCCATGGCACTAGCCCTGTGCCTGGAAAGCTCAAGCCCTCACAGCTTATGCCCTGGCAAGGTAGCCCTGGCCATGACAGCAGGTCTGCTGGCTCTGCAGTACCTGCAGCAGCAGAGGGTCTCGGCTTCCAAGTGGCTGCAGTACCAGGGGGTCAGGTGTCAGAAGCTGTGCAAAGCGGCGACCCAGGGGATGCTGCAGGTGCACTGGATGGGGCTGAGCCGTGGAGCACGACTGCCCAGCAAGCTCAGCCACAGTCCCCAGCGTCCCCAGCGCAGCTGCCGCACAGCCTCATGATGCAGGGCCCGTACCAAGAGGGGTCTGCTGCGCCGGCGGCGACGACACAGGCTGCGCATGCTCACCCCGCTGTACCTGTGGTTGCGGTGGCAGCAGCCAAAGAGCCCACACCAGCTGGCCCTGTGGCCGCGATGGCAGCAGCCTCGGCCGTGGCATCGGCCAAGGCAGTGTCTTCTGTACGCCCAGTTGTTCCAGCTGCATCATCAGCTCCGGAGTGGCCATCCCCCACGCAGACAGCACAAGGGCAACATGAGCCAGTACAGCAGGTGCAGGCGCAGCAGGTCCCTCACGTACCAGACGCAAATGTGGCGCTGCCCCTGCAGCAGCCATTGATACAGCTGCAAGTGCCGCCATCACAGCAGTTGATGGTGCAGGCGCATGCGTATCTGGCTGCCAATGCTAATGCCCCACCCACCACAGGACCAAGCGCTGCATCCACCCCTGCAACTGGCAGCATCACGAGGGGTGAGGACACCCCAACCAGGCATCGAGCAGCTGCTCCACTTACTAGTAGCAATAACAACAGCAGCAGCACATCCGAGGGGAAGACGGCACAGGTGGCTGGTGTCAGCAGCCCCGAGGTGCCAGGCCTGGGCACCCCCGCCCTGTCTGTACAGCCTCGCAGCAGCGCTGCCGCAGCCGCAGCACGTGCACGGCTGACTGCTGCCAGAGGCCCTGATGCTGGTGTGCAGGCTGAGGCTGTTGCCAGCCACCTCCCCGCTGGTGTGGAGACAGAACAGACAGAGCCCAGTGCCGGGGGCCTGGCCCGTGGCGCCCAGGCAGAGCTGTGGGCTGGTGTAGAAGCAGGTGCAGGCACAGAGGGTCCGGGGGTGACACGGCCAGCGCCTGGATCCCCGGGTTTGTTTGTGCGGCTGTTCCACCGGGGCAGGGTGCATTCTCCTGGTTCCAAGAACAACTCCCCAACGCATCTGCCGCCACCACAGCCGCTGCTGTCAGGGCCGGGACAGGAGCAGCTCACGCTGCAGCCACCAACAGGGCAGCCCACTGCTACCCCAGCTGCACCCTCAGCAGCAGATGATGCGACTGAAGCCACTACGCCGAGAGCTCCTGCCCAGCCCACTTCAGCTGGTGCCCAGTCGGTCCACGAGATTCAATTGCCTGGCAGCCCTGGCCCAGCAGCTGAGCCTGTAGTGGCTGCAGTGGCGGCAGTTGGAACGGATGGCGCTGGTGCGGTGGGCAGCCCCGCACGGCAGGCGCTGAAGCAGCTGGGCGGGCTGCTGCTGCAGGGCGCGGCTGTCGCAGCGGCAGGTGTCCTGGGTGCAGGCCTCATGCAGGTGCGGGAGGTGGGGAAGCAGCACGCTCGCCCTGCCTTTGTTTGTCATCATAGGGGCAGTGCCACGTTCCCCGCGAGCTGCCTTGTTGTGCCAGCTCCTGCGCATCCTCCCTGCATGGACAGGCACGCCCATCCATTCAAACATAAAAGAGATATGCCCCTTCCTGATCAACCTCCTCCTCTACGTTACCTCCACCTCCTGCACAGGCGGCAGTGGCTGGGGAGGGCTCTGCCCGCCGTGGCCCACCCGCCCACGCTGGCTCACCCGGCCCCATCAGCAGCAGCCCGTCACGTCCACTCCAACAGCAGCTGGCCCAGGCACACAGCCCCCAGCCTACCAAGAGTAATGGTAGCAGCCACAGCACGGCGCACCACAGCAGTGCTGCAGCCACGCCCACAAGGCATATGCCCACAAGGGCAGCTGTCAGTGGTTGGCTCCAGGAGCACACAGCATCCATTGCCGGTGCCACCAGTCCAAGCAGCAAGGCAGCAGCTGTGGCTGCAGCTGCGCCTAAGGGCCCAATTGCTGCTGCACCGCCTTCTGGGCCCCCTCGGCAAGCAGTCATTGGCCTCGCTGCCACAGCAGCGCTCCCCCGCGCAAGCAGCAGTGCTGCAGCTGGCCCAGATGCTACTGCCAGCCCTACTGCTGCTGGATGGTCCGCAGCTGGCGGCAGCCCCCAGCCACAAAAGCTGCAAAGCCCCGGTGCGCACATGTCAGTGTCAGATACCATTCTGACACGGGGGGTCTCCTCCCAGCAGCAGGAACGCAAGGGAGGCGGTCAGGGTGCAAGGGCACAGCACAGCACGCAGAAGCCACAGCCACAAGCCCGTCCTTTCTTGTATCTGCCAGCTGCAGAGGAAATTGATGTCGTCGTGGCTGGGCCCTCCCGTGTGAACAAACTACAGGCGCATGGGAAAGGAGCGGCGTCGCCAGCGCCTCCGCGGTACTAGGCAGTACATGGCAACAGCACACAGCTGGTTACATGCCAGGCATGTGCCATCGCACATGGGCTGCTGGGACAATAGACTGTTGATACAAGGACAAGCCGAATGAGAGGGTTTGGGGCTTGATTGGGTAACATAATTCAATGTGAGCGGGACAACATGCGGGACAAAGCAGCTCACAGCACATTGCAAGAACCTGATCTGCTGACCCGTATGCATTATTGCATTCTTGTTTGTGAAGGTAGTTGAAGAGAATGTGAGGCATGAGATCTTAAGCAGGACATAGCACGAACATGCTTCAATCAAGTGTGATGGAGCTGCATGGATGTTGCAACGTTTCCAGCAAGGATTAGTGCAATGCTTGCACAAATTTGTTTGGCCAGGTGGCAGATCGAAAGAGAAGGATTCAAGTTTGTGTGCAGGCCGGGTGCTGCAATCTCTCGAACAGGCAGCACAGGTACCACATTGTTACAACTGAAAAGTGTGACAGGCACCCCTCTCGTGGATTCTGGGCCTGGCATTCTCGCCTGGCACCGTCACTCATTACGGGCAACACGTGACTGCAAACTGGCCGCATGCCTGTTCACCCCCCTTGCACGCCTCATGACTGGCCGCAACCTCCCAGCTCCTGTCGCCGTGCATGTTGCGGTCCTTAATGCTCCTCTGTCACTTGGTACTGTGTCACAGAAAGGACACGGGCGCCCAAATCACGTGGCCTTCGGCGCGTGAGGGCCTGTGACAGACAGGAACACCTCCTCGAGGGAAGTCAGCCCCACTTGTAGGTCCTTGACACCAAGCACATCTTGGTTGCTCTGCAGTGCAACAAGCCGCGCACGGTACCGTGTTTTGTGGCAAGGTTTGTGGGGTGGCTGTCACCTGCGTTATGAGCAAGCAGTGTAACCAAGCAGCCACAGACCATTCGCACAGCAGCGCTGTGACGCGTCTACGTGGCACCCCACCTGCAGCGCATCAAAGAGATGGGGGAGTGATGCCTCTGCTGTGTGGGGCACCACGAACCGTTCGTAGTGCAGGGATGGCCCAGCTCCACCTGCTGCTGCAGCCACCGCAGCGCCTGCTGCAGCCATCGCAGCGCCTGCTACATCCTGATCCTGCACATGCACCCCCTCCCCTTCCCAAGCTGCTTTCCCTGGGCCTGAGCTCTGATCACAAGAGGGCTGTGGGTGCTGCTCGCCGGGTGCCTGGCCCCCTAACACTGCACGCACAATGCCCTGCAGGCGCTGCACGCGCTGCGCAAGTGGCTCCATTACGCTTGAACTGCTGGCGCATGTGAGGCTGAGCACATGACCCAGTGCGGCACCATGTGCTGTTCCCGAGGTGCCTGCCTCTGCAGCATCTCTGCCTTGTGATGTGCCTTGATCGTGAAGCTCATCGCTGCAACCTCGATCATCTCTACTGGTGGCAGGAATGGAGGTGAGTAATGATGAGGCTGTCACATCCGGCTGTAGACCAACTGCTACGCGCAGCCCATCCCCGAACCGAGCCTTCAGGTGCAGGCTAGGCCCCAAGCACTTGAGCCGCCCGGCAGCAAAGATACCGATCCTGCAAGGTGGAGTGCGCAGTGCAGTACCGATGCAGTACAGCATCGTATCCTGTACATCGCAGTACAACACAGCACGCAACCAACTAGAACGCAGGGCGTGTGTGTGGGAAAAGGAGTTTGTGATGGATTCACCGAGGCCCATCCCCATTTTGAAGGTTCGCGCTGGAAGAATGACATTGCAACTGGCTGGAAACCTCACCTGTCCCCCAGCACATCAGCCTCCTCCATGCTATGTGTGGTGAGCAGCATGCAGCGCCCCTCCTTCGCCTTGGACAGCAGCTCCCACACGGCTCGCCTGCAAGCAGGTCAACATCTAGCCAAAATGCTGATGGACCAACTCACCATGGACTGATGCTAGGGCACCAGCTTGACAAACAGGTACCAGAACGGCAGCAGTCAATTCAAACACACAGAAGTCTGCTAATCAATGCCTGTCCCGACTTAAGTTTCTCAGTCAGTGCCCAGGACAGTGCCCAGGTATGGATAGCCAGACGAGCAAGCCATCATGAAGCTGCCGCTTGCCAACTATTGCAATGACGGATACCTTGCGCTAACAACTACGAATACACAGGGTTTTGCCAATGCAGGGCCCATTGCACAGCTCCCCAAGCCGCCCACCGTGAAACCGGGTCAAGCCCTGTGGTGGGTTCATCCAGCACCAGCAGCTTGGGGTTGCCGAGCAGGGCAATGGCAAGGCTCAACCGCCGCCGCATCCCACCACTGTAGTAGCCCGCACGTGTGGTTGCTGCCTTTGAAAGTGACACCTGTGAGGCCCCAGATCAAGCACGTGGCCCAGCGCAAGCTGTGAAGTTGTCATGCATCCAAGCACGCTGCCATTCAGCGGACTCAGCGCCGTGTTCACATGGAATCAACTGCTTTGGTCAAACATGTCATGCAAGTGCATGCTAATGCGCAATGGCTTATGCACACCTCAGACAAAAGCGCCTCGATTTGGATGTCAGCAGCTGCCTTTGAGATGTTCTTGATGCTGCAGAAGAGGTCCAGGTGCTCCCTGCCTGTGATCTGTGTGTGATTGAGTGGCGGATAAAGAGGCATCTAGCTCCAGATCTAGCTCACAACACAAGTGTCATGCAGCAAGCAGATCTGCAGCTGCTGCACAAGATGAGCAAAGTCTGCTGGCCAGTTGTGCTTATCTACATCAAGGGCATCAAGCCTGCAGCATCCGGACTTGTCAGCTGCAAGATGCACCAGCCCCACCTCTGGCCAAAGCACATCAAACTGGGGGCATACACCGGTGACTGCTCTGGCACGCGCAAGGCCTCCAGCAGCACGCAAGCTCGCGCCCCACACCAACGCATCGCCAGCGGTGGGTGACACAGCCTGCATCACACCATGCATCACAAGATGCAATGCAAACAGCCGTGAGCAGAGATGTGCTGCGTCCCAGACAACCCGACAGGCATTTCGCCAAGGGGGGGGATCATGGGCCAAAAACGGGTGTCTCACGCCAGATGTTAAATCTCCATGGTCCCCTCATTTCTTATACCTAACAAACATAAGGAGAACATTTTTAACCCTCTATCCAACCATATCAGCTCACAAACCCCACATGATCCCCCCCCCCTGGCATTCTGCGGCTGAATCAACTTACTACTTGAAGTACAGGTGGTGACAGCTCGCAATGCAGCTCAACCGACAACGCACCCCTGTGAGGCACTTGATCGTGGTCGTCTTCCCGGCCCCGTTGGGCCCAAGCAGGCAGAAGCATGTCCCAGGCTCCAGGCTTAGCCATGTGCCCTCCACTGCCACCAGCTGGCCAGGCAGCAGCCACCCCTTTGCCCAGCTGACAAGCCTTGAGCACCAGCTGGTCTGTCTGTCACAGGCTGCTACTGAAGGCACTTCAGTGCCAGATGAAGCTGTGCTTTCATCAGTGACACTGCTGCTGCCGTGCTGCCTGCTGCCCTGTGCCTGCTGGCTTCGCCTGCCTCTCGAGAAGACCTTTCTTAACCCCAGCAAGTGCACACCTGTCATGAGATCTGATGCAGTGATTCTTCCATCCGCTGCGCCAGATCCTGCAGCAATCTGGGCGCTGCCATCCTGAGCAAGCGACGGATGTGACCCATCAGCTGCTGCCTGGCAGCTGCTGCATGGCTGCTGTCCTGTTGCTGCCCTGGATCCTGGCCTTTCTGGGCCCGCCCCTGCACCAGAAGGATGCTGCTCTGTATGGCTGTGCTGAAGGGTGTCGTGTACCTGTGTGCTGCCAGATTGAAGGCATGTCCACGGCCACCACACACTGTGCCACATGCCCAGCTGTCCAGGTGCTGGGTGCAGTGGCCGTGCTGCGTTACCACCTAGCGTTGCTGCCCCTCCAACAGCCATGTTGCGTGCAGCATCTGACCTCAGTCCTGCCTCACTGATGGATGTCAGATCTGCAACGCTCAGATCCACTGCATGGCTCGCAGGCACGTGCACTAAGAGGCTGCCAGCTGCTGAGGAGCTGTGCACGCTGAGGGCCACGCTGTGCATGCTGTGCATGGGACTGCTGCTGGCTATGGAGCTGGTGAAAGACTGAGGGCCCCGTGTGCCGCTGCTACTGTTCAACGTAGTGGTGCTGGTGGGTGCTCCTGGCAGGCTGGGGATGAGGCTTTGACCAGCTGAGCTGGACGCGATGAGGACGGGCATGGGGGCTGACAGGCTTCTGGCTGGTGGCATTTGCTCTGCTGCAGCAATCTCCCCTTGATATGCAGCAGGTGGCGAGGGCAGCATTGGGGGTGGTGCTGATGGCAGTGGATGCGGTGCTGCAGGGGGCTTGGGTGGGCCAGCTGCCTCCACCATCGCCATGCCCTGCCTGTGATCTGCTACACCAACTGACATTGACCTGCAAGCTGTTGCTGACTGGGCCATCAAGGCCAGGGTCTGACTGCACAGCTGCTGCACACGCGCAGCCTCCTCTGCAACATCGACGTCCTCGTCCGATGCTGCAGCACTGCTGCCAGCGCCAGCAGATTTCTGTTCGGCCTGTTGCAGCGCAGCGCGTGCATGGCGAGGGTCCCGTGCCACGCTGCCTGGCCACCAAAAGCTAGGCTGTAGTGGGAAGTACCAGGGGCGTGATGTGCCGCCTGGCTCCTGGGGTAGTACGCCATCCAGGTACAGGGCGATCACCAGGTAACCCCCAGCCTGGGCCAGCAGAGCAAGCAAGGCCGTGCCCAGGGGCAGCGAGCAGTTTGACTTCCAGTATGGGAGCTCCGCCTGCAGATCGTCACATTACCACCATCGGCAAGCATAAATTAGCGAGGTTCGAGCTACAATCCACAGAGGAAAATGCATGCCTTGCTATGCATGAAGGTCCAATGCCCCTTCTGTTCTGTGCCTGCCACACCTGTACTGCTGCAGGAGGCGGCCGTGCCCAGCAGTACGAGTTGCGCTGCGCCCATGAGATGCCGCGTGCGGTCCCTGCAGGCAAAGCAAGGAAGTCTCAGCACACAGCAATGCGTGCGTGCCCCAGCAAAGCTTGTGTGCTCCAGCACAGCTCGTTTGGTTACAAAAGAGGCTGTCTGTCTGTCACAGCGATGCTTGTTTGGTCACCTGTGGTTGCATCTGATAAGTCCGCCAGACCCTTGGCAAGGGGTCCCCAGGGGAAGGCTGCAAAGACAGCCTCCAGCCATGGTGAAGAGGACCCATCAAACGGAACTCCAAAGGAGATGACCAGCATAAATATCCACGCAATGATGAACAGGACGAGCGCCACAGGAACAGCGAGCTCAGATCTGCAGGCAGTCGAGTGGCGCATGATGTGCATGTTGTGCATGATGTGCATGACGTGCATGGGCCAGTAAAGCAAGCAAGCTTCTTCCCAGCGCCGCATGTCACGCATGTCACACATGGGTGTGCGCCCGGGTGAGAGAGCATGGTGCACGCAGGCAGCGCTCTAAGAACTGATGCACATCAGAGCTTTGCCAGATCACATCAGGAAAAGGATTGCATGCCTGCAGCTGGTGCAGCTGGTGGTGAACTCACTTGCGCACAAGTGCTGAAACTGCTAGGGCTAAGGATGACAGCGCCAGAGATGACAGGGTCAGCAGTAGGAACAACAGAGCGGGCGCATTGTGCGTCACCATGTTGAATCTGCAGGGAGGTGGGCATGGTGGATCTAGATGGTGGGATGTGGGTTGATCAGAGGGTGGCAGTAGGGCAGGGCCAAGCTGTTGGTGCAGCAGACATCTACAAAGTCATTCGCAGTTGCTGGAACAGCTCAAGGAGGTGAAGGGTCCATGGGGGATCTGAACGGATCACGCACCCACCCGAATGCAGCGGCCAGGCCCGTGAGTAACGCGGCGTGAATTAATGACAGCAGTACCTCCGGAACCACCACTGACGCCCAGTATGCACTGCACACAGTACAGCAGTACAAAATTGTACAGGCTGTACAATAAAGGAACACAGACAAACAGCGCTGCAATGACAACACGTACAAGACAAAGTTGCAACCAAAACTGCGCATCAATGGCGTTATGCAGCAGTACAGTGCCGCTGGCGGTGAATGCTCTCGTGCATTTCCTTCCAGGCACATGGTGATGAGTGACGCCCACCTGTCTAGGAGGCCCATGGCGGTCATGGCGCCCCTCACGCCCGTCTCACGCTCACCCACCTGTGCGGCAATACAGCACCCCAGCATTAGCAGCAGTCAGTTTGCACTGCTGCCGTGTTATGATTATCATTATTAGTTTGCACTGCTGGCTTAGTTTGCGTTCGTACAGTTGATAGCTGAGCCTGTTACACAGACACATACAAGTCACACTGTCCTGAAAGACAACTAAACTGGACCCCATTGGCAAGGATTTTCAGCAGCCACGTACCACAGCCTGCAGCAACAGCACCACATTGAACATGAGGGAAGCAAGGAGAAAGACTGGTGCCACACGGCCGGCAGGCGAGGAGGATGCCAGAGAGGGATGGGGGAAGTCAGCAGTGGAGAGGGAAAACGACAGGCCTGGGTCTGTGCAGCAGGCAGCATGGTTTAAGCGTATGGCTATCATTAGTATCTGCATGCATCCTGTGATTACCACTTGTTGATGATTCACAATTTTGTGCGAATACGCTAGGCACAGTGCCGTGATGGCCATACAACATGTTGTTTACGCGGTACACGCTCATATGCGCACATCCACACCCACAGCACAATGGCGGACGTGGTGAATGCAATGGGGCACGAAGTGGCAATGCAAATTTGCTGGACACGTGAGGAAGCATCCTGATTGGGCTTCACCCTGCAGCGCGAGCCGCGTGAACGCGGCTTCCAATGCGGCCTGAAGAGGCAGCTGCACATATGCGTTGGCGTCTCTGAAAGTCCCCCGGAAGAAGGACACTGTGTCGTTGACCTGTAGCACGTAGCTCAGCGACTGCATGCATGCAAACACATATGCAAGCACGCCGGACGTTGAGCAGGCAGGGGCATCAGCATGGTGGCTGCGTGGCAATGTCAGTGGGTGGACTGGCACGCAGACAGGCTGGCAGGCGAGCACGCAGGCAGCTAGGCGCTGTGTAGGAGCATGCAGGGAGGCGGCAAAGCAGATGTTCATGCAGGGCGACTAGACGTCAAGACTGCAACGCACGTAAGTCAGGCTCTTGGCATGCGTTGGCACATACCTTTATGGCTCCAGAACCGGCTGGCTGACCGCCGACATTGGGCAGCTCCCGAAAATGTAGCGCGGCTAGCACCCGCTGTGGGTTGGCAGCCAGCCATGTGTCTGCCTGTGGCCACGAACGCACAGCAGAACCGCAACTGAGGCGTGATCACAGTGTTCCTAACACCACACCGTGTTACGGCGTCCCACAACCCCTCACTCTGCACGCCCCCGCGGGTGCAGTTGCCGGTTTTTAGCGCTCCCGGAGCCACTGAGCACAGGCAGCCCCCACCACTGCCCCCTACCCATTCCGCTGGTTTGTGGTGCGCCGGAGCACTCCTGGTGCAGGTCATGCTATTGCCATGACCAGCCGCCACACCATGAATGCCCATGATCACATGCTGGCTTACTGCACGCAGGGCCGGCGGGTCTTGCGGGCCAAAGGCCCTGTAACATGAAGCCTGGAACCTTACGTCTCAGCCGACACACCTCGCTACGGTTGTGCAGCCCCAGAACCGCCCCCCGAGGCAGTGGAGGGTCATTGGAGGACAGCACACCATCCACCAACCGTTCCACCAGAGGGTGCCCAGCTGGGGTGTACAGGAACACCCAGCATGGTAAATCTGGTTTCAGGTAGATGTCTGCAGCGCAGTCAGGCAGAGGAGCCACACGCGCAGGGCTTGTCGTGCGTGCGGCGGCTGCGCCTGTGAACTGGGATGCGCTCAGATCCATGGCCTGCTCCACCAGCCAAATCAGGAAGATGACTGCCACGGATTGCAGAGCATGTGCAACGTTGAGCCGCCAGGAGCGCCCCCTGCATGAATGTTAGTTGCAGCTGTTGCCCCATGCCATGTGTGCGGCGTGTGTAGCACACGGCCGTGTGCATGGGCTTCTTGCATGGTGGCATCTGCAGGCGTAAACACACACACACGCTTGGCGCGCGCATGGTGCCATAATCCAGCATGCATGGACGGTTTGATGGGCTGTCTGCCCGTCCAACTGCCCGCCCCATGCACTGCCCCCTGGCCACACAGGCCTTACACAGTGCCATGGGCCTCTCTGCACCACCCATCCCTGCACGCTTGGCCCTGTGCCTCTTGCGCTGTGCACCTCCTCACACGCCCTTTTCTGATGCAAACTTGCTCCAGCTGTTAACTTGTTATTGGCCACGACCCAGGCCCCACACCTGATTAGCAGGGACTTGCGCAGCAGCGCCGCACTCTGCCTGCCAAACACTCGCCAAAAGCGGGGGCTCTGCTCCAGAGGTTCTTTCTGTGCGCATGAGGCTTCTTCTCTACCCCTTGGTGATGGTAGCTGCATGTATGACACTGCCGCTGGCACGCGGGGCACTCAAGCTGTGATTGCCTGCACCAGGTCCAAATTCACTTCAAGAGGTAAGAGCTGCTTAAATACCAAAGAGAATGCAAACAGCTTGTGTGTATGTCATGCGTGTGGCATGGGACAGTTGAGGGGCCGGTCCAAGCGGTTGGTTATGGGCAGTGCTGCATGCTGGCTGGGGAGGTACAGCCAGCTCAACTTGCAAGAACAGAGCAGAACTTGTCAGAACAACAGCTTACTTCAAAAGAACCTGCATCCCCATCTGCAGATACCAATTACTGCTGGTCAATACGAGCCAGGCTCAGGAGTCTCAACCCGTGAGTCAAGCTTGCTACTGCCCTTGGGCATCTCTTGGGCATGCAGCACCTCATTGACAGGTGACAACGGAAGAACAAAGGAGGAAATCCGGAAAGAAGAATGGCAAGCACCTTGTGCGCACTTGAGCAACATGCCTTAGCATGAGCCACAGGCGTGCAGGAATGCAGCTGGAGTCGACCCCCCTCCCCTTATATAGTGCAACCAGGTTGAATGAATTAGTACTGGTCATATCAGTAGAGTTTGGGCCCATTCTGGGCGTCCTACACAACAAACAGGGGCCCGAGATACCACAGGCCATGCAAGTCAGAGGCTCTCAGAACACAGCTGCACGCTGTGCAGAACAGATCAATAATGCACGTCTTCCGTCTTCAATCAATGCAGACTTTTGCAAAAAAAGACGCAATAGGCTGCACCTTGTATTGTACATGAAGGCTTGCTTGCTGCATGCTGGCGATCAAACACGCGGCCGCATGCAGAGCATGGCATCGGCGGCTGTGCCCTTGGCACCTGCAGTGGATGCCCGCACACCATCCTGTAGTGCTGCCGCAATCGCCACTTTGCCGGCCAGCTGCTGCTGCCCTGCGTACGGCCGCTGCACCCATGGCCCTCCTTTCAATGAGATTGTCACCAGGCACTCATCATCCCTACAAGGGCCTTCCCTGACGGAGCTCCTGCTTGTAGCTTCATCTCCCTGTGTTGGTGACACTCCGGCGTAAGAGCCTGCTGACCGAGATGAAGCAGTGATGGAGGAGGCTGGCACCGGGCTGTGCTGCAGTGTCTGGTCCAAGGTTTCGGCTTTCTGGAGGTCACAGCACTTGCCTGGGCTCCCCACTGCCTGCGCAGCTGCTTCCACAGCAGTGTACCGGCTGTGAGGGCTGGGCCTCTGTGCATTTGTCGGTGCTGAGGGGGAGGCTGCTGCCTCAGTCTCAATGGGCGTCTGCGCATACGCTGCAAATGGGCTGGTTTGGATGCGTGGCTCTGTGCGTGTCCCTGATGTCGGTGTGCAGCCCTGGTCGCGCACTACTTGTGTGTCGCAGCCGGTGCTTCCACTGCCGCTGGTGCGTGGCGACGGCACAGCCTGTGCCACTGGCGCAGCGATGAGCGTGCTTTGCAATGTTGTGCGCGGTGCGGATAGGAGAGGCGGGCCCGTAGTGATCTCATCCCCAAGAGGCGAGCGGGGTGTCACACGCCGGCGCATGCGCGCCATCAGGTGCTCCTGCAAGTGTGGTGCAAGTGTGGTGCAGGTGTGGTGCAAGTGTGGTGCAGGTGTGGTGCTCAATCATGTTTTCCAGCACGCCAGCCTGTGCATAGATCCATGTGCCTTCGGCTTGTGGACCTGGACCTTGACAACTGCACGCCACGCGACAATATCCTCAGCATGCCCAACCCAGGGATTGCCGGAATGGGCTTTGTGTTTTGGATTGGCGCACACTCGCAGTACGCACCTGGCGTGCATGGTGTGCCTGCATGCCCTCCACTGCCAGGCCGATCACGGTTTGCTTGCCGAACCCGCTGCTGGTGACAACCCCCATGCCAGCAAGGCGTGGGGAGATGACGATGGCTGTAGAGTCACGTGTGGAGGTGGGGGCTGACACTGTACCAGTGCTGTTGGGCCCTGAATAGCCCAGCGGTGCACGCCTGTACATAAACCCAAAGATCCGCCGCTTGTATGAGTCAATCCGGCTGGCCAGACGCGAGGCGCTGCTGCCGCGCTGCTGCACACACAGCGGCAGCTGCTGCCCTGTTGACTCAAGCCTCCCGAGCCTGCAGGTCACATTCGCACAGATGGTTGTTGCGAGCGGGAAGGGCACCATGCATGTCCAGGGCACAGCGTACTTTATGGACCATCCATGTTTGACCCGCCAGCAACATTACAGCAAGCGCTGCTGATAATAACCACACCTGCGCAGCCCCTTCATACACAGCTGGTTTCTCAGGAAGATGACTGCGGCGAAGCAGCAGGCCGAAGCCAGGGCTGCGCAAAGGGCGGGCGAGGCCAGGATGGACCGTGCTTGCTCAGCTATCGTTGCATCTTGTAACGACGGCATGTTACGAGCCGGCCTGCAGCAATGTGGCGGTGTGCTGGGTCAGCTTCGTCACAGCAGCCTGCACCCTGGACATCACAGGACAGCTGTTGGCACGTACCTTGCGTAATGGAAAACCGATAGTCAAAGCAACAACAGGCCACGAACACGACGGCGTGAACAGTGCCTACAATTCAAATTTGCCTGACACGCGACAGCTATCAAAATCTTGGTGTAGGAGAACACAAACTTTAGCCTTCTGGGTGACAGTGCAGCGCTTTAGGTCTGCGGCTGCAGCCGTGGCCGAAAGCACCCTTCCTTTCACAACCTTGCGCAAACCCACGACAAGACGCAGGACATCATGGTGTACCTATGTGCTGAGCTGTGGGCACAAGCTGTGCGGCTTGAAATTCGCGGAGCTCAAGCCCTAACCTAACCCTATTTCAACTGTGTGTCAAGCGAGTTTCCATGGCGACAGCACGCACACAGAAATGCAGGTATATAATCACACACGTCCTTCGGCCAGGCCATCAGATGCCCATGTGCCACCTCAACGGCGAACACACAGGATCGCACAGCAGCCACGATGCAGGTAGCTGATTAGCATATATTTCATTCTTGATCTCTTTCCACGCACGCGCAGTACATTGAACGGACCGTTGTATCTTATCTCGCAGTCTGAAGCCAGAGCAAGGGACAAAGGAGCAGGCGCCATGGAAAGCTGAGATCAGTGCGTCTTTGAGCCGGGTGCGCGCATCGCTGATCTCTTCGGCCTGTCACGCAAGCTGCAAGAGCCTCACAACCTCACTGTCGCACACCCACCACAGGTCGGGGCTGGGCTGGCTGCTGCCGCTGCCGCCATCGTGCTGACCACGAACGTGCAGCCCGCGCTGTCGGTATCAACCGAGCAGCTGCTTTTCCTGGAGGTCAGTGGGGCATGGCTCGCATGGGCCATGCATGCGTGCCACCACAGCATGGTGCCTGCACATGCTGCAAGCACGTGTCTCGTGCCTGTGAGCAGGGAGTCGGCAGGCGGTTGTTTACCAGCAGATCTCTGCCACAGCGATGCTGCTGCACACCTTCCTGCTGCCCGTGGCCACTGGATGGGTGCGGCCGCAGGCATGGCGTGCAGTCGACCGCGCATACGTGGACAAGGATTTCAACGGGCAGAGCTGGTTCAGGGTGCGCGAGCAGTTCCTCAAGTCAGAGAAGTTTAACAACCGGGAGCAGACCTATGCAGCCATCCGTAAGCTGCTCGCCACACTGGATGACCCATTCACGCGCCTGCTAGAGCCTGCACGCCTGGATGCCTTGCGCCGTGGCACAAGTGGTGCGTATGCCTCGCTCCAGCTGATCCTGGTCTAGGCTGGCTTGATCAGGGCTTTGCAATTGTGCATTTCTCACTAAAGCCTGGCCTGGCCTGGCCTGGCCTGGCCTGGCCTGGCCTTGGTGCGTACGCGCCTGCGGCATGTGAATGTACGTGGGCGCTTGTGGCATTGACTGGGCTCGGGCGCTGGGATTGGTCACACCGGGGCTGGGCTCAACGATGCCTGGGCCGGCATGCTGTTATGCATGTCACATAGGATGCGTGATTCACAAGATTGCAACGGGTGCGGCATGCTGTGGTGTGCACATCACACACCGCAGGCTCTGTTACAGGCGTGGGTGTGGAGGTGACATTTGACGAGTCGCAGGGTGCATCCAGTGAGCTGGTGGTGGGTGGTTTGCCACTGAGAAAAGAGCCACAGGGTGTCCATTCTATCGTACGGTAATCAGATTGATCAGGCATGTGCAGGCATGTGGAGGTGTGTGGAGGTATGTGGAGCCATCTGGGCTACTGCTCCTGCATGCTTTCCTGCTCCTCAGGCTCGTCACAGGGATGTACACTTGCAGCACGCTGACGTTGAGGCTCAGAAGTTGGTGCTGGTATTGCAGGAGGCAGTCAGCACACGTGCCGCGCGCTATCATGATGGCTGCACCAGGGTGGGGGGGAAAAGGGAATTTTGGAACATGGCAGGGAACCCCTAGTTTTGATGATGCCATCTGAAAGTAGACTTTGACCTGAGTCAAACGACCCGTCTCACAGGTCAAATGGTTGACCTTGATCAGAGGGGGGGTGGGAGGGTCCCGCCAGCGGGTCTCGGGATTTTCTGACACGCCCTATTTTTACCACTGAAGCTGCACCCTTCGCTCAACACAGGCCATCATGCACACCGTTGCACTCAGCTCAGCATGCTGCACACAATGGCACTGTCTCTGAGCAATACCCATATGTTTTGGGGTGCCTAGCCCTGGTCCAAGCTCAGCATGCGCGCATGGGCGACCGTGCATGGGCGCATGGGCACATGGGACACCATCATGCAACCTTCCCCAATTGGCCCAAGTTGCAGCCTTGAGATAGTGGCTTGCTTGACTGGTCAAAGCCAAAGTCAAAACCGTGGTTTGACCAGGGTTTTGGGCTGCTCAAGGGGGGGTGGGTGGGTCCTCTCGAGGGGTCCCAAGATTTTCCGCCATGGTCCAAACATGCGTTCCTCCCCCCCCCTGGCTGCACTGCATGTGCATACAAATGCACATTATGCACGATGCACATGGTACCTAAACCAATACAGTGCTAGTACCACTACCAACATCACCACCAAGACCAATGGCAACAGCGATACCAATACCAATACCAAGTACAAGTACAGGTAAAAATACAAAATACCAATACCAATACCAATGCGCCACGTGCTCCACAGGTGGTGACGCCAACGACAGGCGGACCTGCGGAGCAGGCGGGTGTGAGGGCGGGTGACGTCATTGCAACCATCGCAGGCACGCCAACACGCGGGCTGTCGTTGTACGAGGCGTCTGACCTGCTACAGGTGGGAGGACGTCTGACCGACTGACTGGATGACTGACTGGCCGACAGACAGGAAGGCTGGAAGGCGGGCAGGCAGACCAGTGCGTTGCGGGGCTGCCAGCTGACACATAACTTGGATGTTTGCGTACTTTGCGGGCTGCAACCGCCCACAAGGAAGCAGTGGCACCTGATGGGCTGGATGGCGCACCATGCATGACGCCTGGTGTGTGTGCGCACTGCATGGCTGGCTGCGCTGGCTGCAGGGCGCGGAGGGGAGCGAGGTGGTGCTAGGCGTGCGTAGGGGCAAGGCCGTGCAGGACATAACAGTCAAGCGGTGCGTGGTCCTTCCAGTGGGCTTTCCACACTCATAAGTCACTTGTTATTTAGTAGGAAATGCCGGCTCCGGTCAGTGTGGGCTGCTACGCTGTGCGCTGCGCGTTGTGTGGTTGTCACAGTGCATGATTTGTCACAGCAACAGTGTCACGATAACTCAATGACCGTGGTGCATGCTCAAGCACACGGTTGGCATGCCTGTGTGAACAAGCTCTCCGTGCCGACATGCTTCAGCAGGGCACTGCCAGCGTGTGTGCTCCCCTGCTCCTGCATCGCAGCGTGCCTTATTTGCCCCGCCAGTTCATGAACTTGCATGTGAGCATGAATCATGGAGTGATGCTCACCATGCTCGGCCGCAGGCAGCGAGTGGTGCTGAACCCAGTCACGTACGGCGCATGTGACAACGTGTCTCCAGATGTTGGCGGTGGTGAGTGGGCTCTGCTGGAGCTGCAGCTGGTCTGGTTTTCAGCGCTGGACTCTCACCTCTGCCGTGATGCCTCTGGTGCCTGGGCTTTCTACTCCTCTCTCATTGCAGTGATTAGCGTATTGTATGTTTCCTGCTTGCTCATGCTTTCTGCCTCTCTTTATGTCCTTCCCATGTCCCACTGATTCAGCCCTTCGCACAAGGTTTCAGCTATCCTGTCATCATCCTTTATTTTATTTTATTTATTTTCAAACCCATCCTCCTCGCAGCCATCCTCGTGCCTTGGATCTTTGCATCAGTTGCCGCAACCATCTCAACACGCACATCTGCTCAACCCAGCCGCTCGAGGTCTGCCCCCACCTCCTCTGAGTAACAACCAAACATCTGTGCCTGCCTTGCTGTGCGATGTAGGCTCTGGCAAGCTGGGCTATATCCGTGTGTCCACCTTCTCCTCCAAGACTGTGGCAGGGTTCCAGGACGCACTCGCAGATCTGCGTGCGCAGGGGGCGGGGGGCCGGCTCGTGCTGGACATGCGCAACAATGGCGGCGGCTTGTTCCCGGCTGGCGTGCAGCTGGGGCGCCTGCTGCTGCCGCGCGGTGACATCGTGCTGATCGCGGACTCGGCGGGTGAGAGGGGCGTGTGGGAGTGAGGGAGTGAGGGTGAGGGAGTGAGGGTGAGGGAGTGAGAGTGAGGGAGTGTGGACGGGTAGAGAGCGGGTGAACTGGGAGCAAGCAGGGGATCGAGGCAAGTGAGAAAGGGAGTGAGCGATTCTTCAACAGCAGCAGCAGCCTGCAGTGTCCCATGTCTCCAAACCCCTGACGTGGCCATGATCACTCCCACTATCACACCAGCTCGTGTCCACAACTTTGCTGCTGACGCTTCATGCTCCCTGCCTATGATGTTGGCGCCTGCCTGCACCATGCCTAGGGCTCACTCATTTCACACACCTACTGCCCCCGCCACCTGCCTTTGCTCCTGGTAGGTGTGCGCGACATCTATTCAGCTGATGGCAAAGCACTCGAGCCGTCCGCGCCCCTAGCAGTCCTTGTGAACAAGGTAAGGGTGGTCTGGGTAGAGATCCCTTGACATGGCAACGAATGCATGCAGCTCCTGCGGACAGTGGCAAGTGCAGCACCCATACCGTGCACTTCTGCTTGCTTCGTGTGTGTTTCTTATCATGGTGGTGAGCAGCCACCCCAACTGCTCCAGGGTCCGGTCCTCGCTACGACCCATCCTTTGAACCACCCCTTGAAGCGGCAGTGCTGACAGTGGGATTTGATCCTGTGACCTCCACCCGTTGCACCCAGGGCACGGCAAGCGCAAGCGAGGTTCTGGCGGGTGCGTTGCATGATAACGGGCGCGCAACACTGGTGGGGCCCGAGAACACGTTCGGCAAGGGACTTATCCAGACGGTGGTCGACCTGTCAGACGGCTCGGGTGTTGCTATCACGGTTGCAAGGTGAGAGTGCTGCCGGTAGCATGGCATGGCGTGAATAGGAGTGGTTTGCAGTGACATGTGTTGCCGTGGTGCCACTTTGTGTTTTGTGTTGTGTTGTGTTGTGTTGTGTTGTGTTGTGTTGTGTTGTGTTGTGTTGTGTTGTGTTGTGTTGTGTTGTGTTGTGTTGTGTTGTGTTGTGTTGTGGTGTGTTGCGGTGTGGTGTGTTGCGGTGTGGTGTGTTGTGTTGTGTTGTGTTGCGGTGTGGTGTGGTGTGGTGTGTCGCGGCTATGACCTGAGGCGCAGAGCTTCTCAAGCCTGCGACCTTTGGCAGCCTCTACGACAGCAGCGCAGGATCCACAGACACAATGTGGCCTGCCAGCGGACTCATGCAGGAACACGCACTTGAACACGTGCAGTGGCAGCACCACGGCACTCCCTGCAAGCCAGCCACTCAGTCATGGGCCCTCCACACCTTCTTCTGACTGTACTGCGTGTACTGCCTGTACCGCGCGTACTGCCTGTACCGCAGGTACCAGACGCCCGCTGGTACAGATATCAACAAAGTGGGTGTGGCCCCGGACATCAAGCTGGCCCCTGAGAAAATGCCCCCTACCAACCCCCAGGGCTTTTGCTCTGCGCTGGCCGGACCAGCTGCCCCCACCCTGTTCAAGTGAAGGCCCCAATTCGCAATCCAGGTGCTGACAGAATGAGCACTCAGTGATGCCTTTGGGGTTTTTGGTGGAGCAGACTACTGTCAGAGCGTGCCTTTGAGTGAGCAGAGGCAATGTAGCATCATCGGAGTGGTAGACGCAGCACGCCCGTTGCATTGCTAGCATTTGCTGCATCATACCACCAGGCAACTGATACAAGTGAGATGGAACCAAGTGAGATGGGGGTGCTTTTCTCGGACCAGGTTTTTGTTCGCCCTGGTGTGGTGGGTGTGCTGTAGGGCTAGACATAGGGTGCTGCTGGGTCTGACCACTGAGAGAAGTACGATGTGGGAGTGAGGAAAACCAGAAGAGTCGGCGACAGATCACAAGTCAAGTATCACTTGTACAACACAGCTGCTGATGATGTTGTAAAACAAGTTGCACCTGCGGTATTGCGTCTGCTAGGTCTGTGTGTGTGGTGCATGAGACTACCCTCACGACGAAAGAGCCTGCTCCCTTCCCTGCACTACATCGCCTGGCTGCATGCACTGCATGGTCCTCCTAGATCACGGAAGCCCAGCACTGTCTCAACTAATTTCTATTTGTACAACAACAGCAATTGATGAGCTCACTCAGCCCTAGAGGCGGGCACGTGTCTACAACAGCTGCCACCCATTCTGGTCCACCTGAGGAGCTCCCCCAGCAGCACCCCCAAGAGGTGGGTAAAGATGCCCATCCAATGCCCCATTGCCGCCTGGCCGCCTGTAGGCCCCATTGCCCTGTGGATGGGGTGGGCGTGGCAGGTGCTGCAGCGGTGGCGCACCCAACTCACTCTGATGCCCCAGGTTCAGTACCTTGTGACTGTTTGACCCAAGTGCCGGTGCAGAGGCAGCTGCTGCTGCGGCACCGGGATGTTGCTGGTGATGGTATTGCTGCGGTTGCTGTTGAGACTGTGACAGCTGCGCCTGCAGCTGTGCCAACTGTTGCTGCTGCTGCTGTTGCGCTGCCTGCGCCTGCGCCAGCTGCGCGCGTAGTGTGTCAACTTGCGCCTGGGCGTCTGCCACCTGCTGCTTGAGGCCCTTCATCGCTCCTACTGCTCTCTCCTTGGTAGATGCCAGCTCGGCTGCTGCCTGCTGCTTGGCTGTAGACAGAGCCCCCTCGTAATGCAGCTGCACCCGCTGCACGAAGCCCCAGAGCTGAGCAGTCATGCCCTGTGTCAGTGCGCTCCCCCCACCGCCCCCACCCGTAGCGCCAGCGCTGACCTGCAGCCGTGAGATTAGTGTGTTGAATTCAGCCTGCCAGTCTGGCTTCAGAGGTGCTGGGTGAGCTGGTGAAGACCGTTGCGGCTGCATGCCAGTGGGCGGCGTCACAGGGTCTTGACTTGAGTCGGTTCTCTGGGGCTGGGATGATTGCAGGGCGGCAAGGGCGGCAGCTGGAGGGTTGTGCAGCGGATTGACGAAGCTGCTAGGTGCAGTGGGTGTGGCGGTCCCGCTGGGTGTGGCAGTGCCACTGTTGTTTGCAGTCACGGTTGGCACCTCCCCGCTGGTGCTGTCACTGCGGGCCCAGCCCCACACACCCATCAGTGGTGCTGCGGGCTGACTAGCCCCAACGGCCGGCGCAGCTGCTGCAGCCACCCACGTGGGTGTGCCACTGAAGGGATTAGTGGCAGTGGAGGGCCCTGGCTGTGCAGGAGCCATGAAGCCAGGTGCTGCAGCAAAAGGGTTGCTGGCTGAGGCCGGTGCTGCAGGCCCCTGCACACCACCCGGTGGTGGGCGCCAGAAGGCGGGCTTGGGGGCAGCCTGAGCGCTGGGGTACGCAGGGACTTCAGCTGGTTCGTCTAGTAGTGAGGGACCATATGCAGATGACCCCGTGGCTTGCAGTGTGTACGCCGGCCGGCCTGCCGGCGCCGAGGCAGCAGCGGCAGTAGCGGCGGTACCGCGGCCGCTGGCCAGCGGTACGTCGTCAAAGTCTAGGAGCCGTGCCTGGGCTGGCCCACCAGTAGTACCATTGCCGGCCCGGCGTGGGAATGCGCTGGCTGCCAGACCAGCGGGGATGCCCAATGCATGGAACAGCTCACCGCCGCTTGCGAACTTTTGCCAGCCAGCGAGCGCGCTGTTCACTGCAAGGTCAATATAGGCGGCAGGGGGCTGGCAGTCAGTGAACACACCAGCTGATTTGCTCCCTGACAATGTGGATACCATGATATATGAGGTGCAGTGCAGGCAAGGTGACTACCGTAGGTAAGTGTCCGTTTGCACCAGCCCCAGCTGTGGGCACGAACCTCTCGCGCAGCACTGCTCCAGCACAGCCTGTGTGGCGTGTCCCCATGAACCTGTGACCCCTCGCTGTTACCCCCTGAGCCAACCAGGTCCCTAAACCCCTGCCAGCCAGCCAACCCCCCAGCTTCCACAAAGCCACCACTCCCCATACGCCCTGCAGCCACCAACACCGGCCAGCTTGCATGCCGCACGGCGTCCACGCACCTTTGTCCAGTGTACCCAGCAACGCACACACTGCCCCTGTGTCATCCACTGTCGCTGTTGCGTCTGCCACGCGCTGCCGCCACGCGCTGCACCTTTCTGCGGCCTCGTACCTGCACACCATGTGTGTGTGTGGGGGGGGGTGGTGGTGTAGCCGTACACCTCATGGGTGCATGAGCCTCCCAGCAGCTGCTGGGACCCGTGGTTCGATTCCAAATCCAACATGCGTCTGTCACTTGTGCCGGACATGTGTGTGTGTGTGTGTGTGGGGGGGGGGGGGGGGGGGGTGTGATGTG
>BDCZ01000136.1:47008-61225 GCA_001662365.1 Chlamydomonas applanata
GTGTATGTGTATGTGTATGTGTATGTGTATGTGTATGTGTACAGGGCTTCCAGGCAGCAGCCGTACCCGCTAGCACGACTGAGACGCAGCCACGCATAACCAGCCCAAGGATGCACACGCAAGCCTATATGCGTACAAACAAATCAGCTGCACACAAGTGCCGAAGCAGCCGCCGCAGCAGTCGCGAGCGCACCCCCTGTTCACGACTGTGGCCAGGTGGTGCGGCAACCGTGCAGCGCCACACGCCACGCCCACCGCCCCCGGCCGGCCGTTGGACGCTACAGCGCCAGATGTCGTGGCAGCTGCAACGCGCGCAGCCGCGCATGCACGCAGGAGCTCCTCTGCCTGTGCCTCCATTCTGGCTGTCATAGCAGGGACCATAGCTGGCGTGACAGGAGCTGAGCTGGTAGGGGATGTGGGGGAGAGGCACAGTGCTGCAGCAATCGCCTCCAAGTCGTGAACAGATGTCGCAGACATGACTGCCCCTGCACCCAGAGCCACAGCAACAGCAGCAGCAGCAGCAACAGATGTCATGTCTAGTGAATAAACCCAAAGCCGCTTGGTCCTGGACATTAAACAGAATTGGAATGGAAACAAGGTTGCCATTGAGCCCACCAGCCTCCACAACCCTCCTGCGTCCTGAACTCCAGCACCCCTTAGGCACTGCCCCTTACCCCAGGCGCACGAGCGCAGGGATGCACGACGACAGCAGCCATGCACGATGACAGCAGCCAGTGCAGACATGGACGCAGCCTCGCTCACCATGTGCGGAGCGGCCAGAGCCAGGCACTGACGGCCGGCCCAGTCCAATCGACGAGACCGACGCAGTTCCGAGGTCGGCCATGCTACCAAGCCCCATCCCCAACCCTGGAGGCCTCCCACCCATACTGCTGCCACCGGTGTTGCCAGCAAAAGGGCCCGGGGTTGCAGAGGTGCCACCAGAGGACGAGGTCGCTGCAAGGGCCTTGTGGTACAGGGCCACAAAGTCCACACCACGGCGGGGGCCAACTGCAGGGATGCCTAGGGCTGCCTCATCTGCTGTGTCCAGAGCGACCTGCGGCACGTGCCGGATGGTGGATACAGCTGGGAGGCTCAACGTCTCAGTGGACGTGGTGCATACGTCTTTGTTTTCGTCAAGGGTGTGCATGTGAAGTGGAGGCAGGCAGCAGGGGGTATCATCGTGGTGTGGACGGGCAGAACAAGTGGGTCGTTGCATACAACCGGTGTTCAGGGTCGAAATTGAGCAGCCTGCAGCCTGTAACTTTACTGCTTTACAGCGTTTCCCGTTTGGGTGCTGTAGCCTGTGGCTTTTATAATGAAGTTGAAAAAAAATGAAAAATGGTGGGCTGAAAAAAATGAAAAATGAAAACAAATTGAGGGGCTTGGTGCTGCTGTACCAGCTGGTGGGCAACTGCGCATCACCCACTCATGCGCATGCTTGCAGGAGACGTAGTCACATTGCAAGGTTATGGTTATGGTCACGCAGGCTAAGGCGCAACGCACACTGAGCAAGGTGTGCGCACCTGGGATGGCCGCAGGTCATGTGTGGCTGCTCGGTGGCGTGCCATGTTGAGCGTTGCACGTGCGACCCGCCCCAGGTCCTCCGACCTGATAAACAGGCAACCACGTGGTGTGAATCACGTACTGAATCACACGCTGTACAGATGGGAGAGGCATTCATGCTGAAACGCTATGCAGCTGCCTGCACCTCCTGCACCCAGCATATGTGCATGCATATCCAGAGCATGCCTCCATGCTGCAGCACCCGCATGCTTCAGACCAAATCATTGCAAGTGGGAAATGACCAGGGTAATGACTCAGTTCTTCAGTCCTGGACCACGATCACGAATGGCACAGGCCAGCCTAGGTGGCGCAGGCCGATGCTTTGCCCCCACACAAGAGGCTATCTAGGGTGTACTCACCCGTACAGAAATGCCCAGTCTACGAGCAGTTGTGCAACGGCTGCGCCCACCACTGGGCTGGCTGGCTTGGCAAGTGTCTTCTCCAGTCGCTCCTGCACAGGTGACAAGCCACACCACATGCATCCTGAGCGCATGCATGCGTGCGTGCATGCTGCTGTGCTGGGCCCTTAGCTGCAGGGAATGATCCCATGCCATGGTCCAACCGCAGGTACCGCCAGTAGCATGGTGTGTGCACATACATCTTGCCTAGGGCGCCACGGCGCACAACACACCTGCCATTTGGGCCCGGCCAGTTGGCTGCGCACGTACTGGCCTGTATTCAACGAGATGGTCTGTACCACCTGAAAGCAGCAGTAGGCAGCACAGAACAGGCATCTGTGGGCAGCATGTGGAGCGCTGCGGAACATGGCGCATGCCCAGCAGCATGCATACATGCAAGCGCACGCAACATCCATGCCAGCCCCAAACCCCACTCACTGCAATGCCCTGCAGGGCGATGACCGGAGAAGCGTCCTTAATCCATCCTTTGATGCAGCTACGGACGTCATCTGGTATGGAATTGGCCCTGACGATGGCTTTAACAGCTTGGAAAAGGACTGGCCAAGCGATACAGCCTCTTTGATGATCTAGGAATGCGTTGTGCACCTTGAAAGCTTCCATTTGTGCACAGATCCAACCCACGGACCCAGAGGGAAGCAGGAGCTGGAACCCACAGGATGTTCATGCAACGTGTTTAGCTTGATAGTGGCGCAGATCCAGATGATTTACATGCTGCAGTGCTGCACCGCCTGCCCGTTTTTGTATGCAGTCACGTTCGGCTGCACCGCAATGATGCTGCATTGACGAGACAAAACACGATGGCGAAGCGTGGAAACCACGCAGAAATATTGGGTCACACAGATGTCGAGCCGTGGGCATGCGCCGGGGCAAAGCCGTGGACGCATGCCCACGGAAGCTTGAACAGGCAGCTCAAGATGGCGCCCAACAAGTACAGACGCAAAAGCTGGTTTGGGGGGGCCTTCAAGCCGGAACCCTATGAGCTTGACACAAAGCGAACCCCAAGCATGACCTTCAAGACGCCCAAGAAAGGTGCAGCTGAGGAGTCCAGGCTGCGCATCACAGACGATGGGGCCATGGAGGTGGACCAGGGCTTGTGGTCGTCCACCACTGGGGGGCTGCATGAGTCTGAAATTGAGAAAGAGCTGGCTGCGCTGAGGGAGCACTATGCTGCGTCCAAGCGGCGCGTCCAGTTCAGGTGCGTTGACCGTGGAAAGACCATGTCCAAGGTCTTTCTCTGCCCATGCATGTTGTTTTGGGCAGCTGTGGATGGAGGCATCCACCATGGGACATGTTGTGCAAAATGTATGAGGTGGTGCCGCCGCACTGCGTGCAAGGCACGACCCACGCACCGAGTGGTTGACCAACACGTTGCATGTCGCACCTGCCCTCAATCCTTCTCCTGACTGCAGTCCTGTGGCAGAGGACAATGCACTGCCGAGTGCGCGGCAGCTGGACGTTGCACCATGCGCCCTGGCAGAACAGCAACAGCAAGCAGACACACCGCACCAGCCAGAGCACATAGTAGTGCAGACATCGACACAGGCGGAGGCGCAGCTGCAGCAGCTGGTGCAGGAGCATGAGAAGCAGGAGGCGGTCATGCAGCCGCAGGTGCTGGCATCGGAGCCGCAGCCACCTGTGGCAGCAGCAGTGGAACCGAGGATGGACGCCACGACCATGCCAGCACCACGCCCCGCCAGCGACTCTGCAGCATCGCACCAGAGCACCAGCCCGCCCGCTCCTGATGCCACACTGACCGTGGCCAGTGAGCAGCTAGCCCGCTTCTCAGCCCTGCTCAGCATGGCCCAGGCGACTGCTACATCGCTGATGACCACCGATTTCAAGAGCCTGTATGCACAGCGCCTGAACAGCCACGAGGCTGCCTCAACCTCGACCTCCACCAGCCACAGCCACATCATTCAGCACAGCCGCACCACTGCTGCGCCAGCCTCAGGGGCCGGCGGCACAGACATGGCGCGCAGGCGCACATCGGAGAATGGGTCCTCCAAGGACATAATTGCCTACATGGAGCGCACCAAGCGCGTGGCCCAGGACCAGCTGGCGCAGGTGTGTGTTTTTCAGCGGGAGCGGTTAGGAGGAGGGGGGGGGGTGTACGCACCCTAAGGCTCCTGAGGCAAAGGTCGGCGGGCTGAACAGGGCTGGCACTCAAGCTGGGTTGGGTGCATGTGCTGCATAGGAGCTGGGTATGATGAGTTGAGGCCGTGGTGCCACTGAGCTGCAGCCACCATGTCCATCCCTTGCCACCCTCCTCCTTGCCTGCCTTACCGGGTTGGCCCTGTGCAATGGTGCACATGCAGTGCGAGCAAATCAACGCGGCGCACAAGGTGCTGAGCGCTAACACCAGCGGCAACGTGACGCCGCGCCGCGCCAGCACGACAGAGTGCACCGCCGGCCTCAGTCCTGTGGAGGTGCTGCAACCGCTCCTGTCAGCACGCGCGGGCCGCCGCTCGCCGCTCATGCTCTCCCCGCGGCCCGCTGCCTACGATACTTCAGCTGCATCGGTGGGCTCCTTGCCAGCCGCAGCAAGGGGCAGCTCTCAGCGGCAACCTGGGCAGCCACCAGTCGTGCCGCAGGTGGCACTGCAGCCCTCGCCGCCAGGCGTGCTGCATGGGATGGCCGTGCCGCGCCTGAACCTGCAGGTAGCACTGCCGCCACCAAGTGCTGCAGAGGTTGTGGTGGAGGTGGAGAGCCCTGGCTTGTGCCGTGTGAGCAGCCTGAGCCTGGACCTGCTTTGCACGGGGGTGCACACCACAGACGGTGACGTGGGAGCGCCCACGCCCACAGCCACTCGTGGCGCGGCACCCAAGCCGGCCCAGCTGCAGCAGAGCAGCAGCCCTCCGCTGTTCCAGCTGAAGCTGCCTGTGAAGCTGCCTGTGCCCTCAGGCAGCAGCGGGCAGGCCGAGGCCAGCCCCAGCAGCGCCACAAGCCCAAAGCTGCCAATGCTGAAACTTGGGGCGCTGGGCTCAAGGGACACACAGAGCACTGGGGACCAGACTCGGAGGCTGATGGGGAAGGCGGTTGGGATCGGACACACATGATACTGGGGCTGTGATACAATTCGGTTACAATTTGATACTAATCAAACAAAAGATTTCTGCAGTCTGGTGGGTCGGTGCCAGTGCAGCTCTTACAGTAGCAGATTGCCTTGGATCGCAGAATAGGAAAGAGTTTGCGGCGCAGCAGATTGAAACAAATGCAACGGGGATGTTGCTTATTATTGGAAAGTGCTGAGTATCACTGTGCAATGATAATGCTGTTTAGACCTCCTGCTTTAGTGGCTGCATTCCCAGTTCTGTGCTGGGAGTGCTAGATGCTCAAGACTGCTCTCTTCACGCAACGTGGTGGTATGTACCAACTTCTTCCCAATGCAATTTGCTCCATCATGGCGGTACACAAGGCACCAGCTCACCCCCTGCGGCAACCAGGACCAGACATCAGCTGGCCAAACAATCCGGTTGCACTTGTGTTTATTGCAGCGGTGCTGCTGTGCTCAGAGGTGGCGGATAGTCCGCTTCCTCCAGTATACAACGGGCAGCGATATCGTCAGGATGGCCAGCATACCCAGCTCAAAATGGAAGAGGCTCCTGCAGTTGTGTGGCAACCAGCGGGCAGCAAGACCTATCAGCATGGCCACC
Organism: Chlamydomonas applanata; assembly: GCA_001662365.1. Classification (NCBI taxonomy): domain Eukaryota; kingdom Viridiplantae; phylum Chlorophyta; class Chlorophyceae; order Chlamydomonadales; family Chlamydomonadaceae; genus Chlamydomonas; species Chlamydomonas applanata. The sequence goes on from BDCZ01000136.1 coordinate 52,644, forward strand.
ATCCCCGGTCTGTGCAGCAGTCAGGCGCAAGGGAGGCAAAGCAGAACCTTACCAACACATGGTTGCCGTGCAGGTTGCATGCTTTCAACACATGCGGGCCGCTGGCCTGTGCGTGGTGCCGGTGCTGAGCCACCATGTAGACTGTGGGACGCACCAGTGCTTGTAGTCGGTATTGGCCTGGTGGTTGCGGGTCGAGTGGGAGGGCGTGTGAATCATTTCCTCCTCTACATGAGATGGGTTGCCTTCCACCTCATCCTCCTTAGCCTCCCGCCTCGAGTCCCCCGCCACCTGCCTCCCAAGGAACTGTGTACCGCATGGGGCAAGACAAGACAAAAGGTACACAGCGTGAGAGCACACGTGCATGGATCAGCATGCAAGTGTTGAGGACATCGTGGCATGGCCAGGGTGGGCGGGGCAGTTCCTCGCGCATTCACAGAATGAACATGTGGACGTAGTATACAGCGTCATGGCTACAAGAAGAAATGGCATGTGACAGGTGGCAGCTGAGGTGCTGCATAGGAGGCCCAAGCGCATCGTGGTGCAGTATACAATTATCACGCATCTATGGTGTGGCTCCGGCAAGCAGATGAATCTGTGAAACGCCATGTTATTCATTATTATGGTGTGGCTAGCCTGGAACACAAACCTCAATGTTGGGCTGTTCAGAGATGATGACCTCTCGATCAGGGATGGGCTTGTCCATGTTATCCTCCCTGTCTGACGCATCAGCTTCCTGCGCAGTCTGCTCCCGCATCTGCCGTGCTCTTTGGGGATTCGCAGCCGCGTCACTCCGCTTGCGCTGAGCCGCTGCCGCTGGCTGCACGCCTGACGACTGCGTCGCCGTCGGCTCTGCAGCAACACCCCTCTCTGCCTGTAAACCACTTGCCGCAGCTGCCCCGGATGCAGCGGTACCTGTTGCGGGTGCAGCTGTCTGGGAGGCAGGCGTGTCGGTTTGTGGCTGGCTGGCAGCTTGGCTGGACGCTGCACCTGGCACGCAGCTCCGCGACAGCGTCAGCTCCATGAGTTGCGCAGCACCATGCATGCTTCGCGCGACCAGGTGGCCATCAGGCAGTGGCAGAACCAATGTCTCCTGCGCAGTGTTGGTGATGCAGCCTCAGTACACAGGGAAGGCCTTGCATGTTGCTCTGTGCGGATGCGCCTGAGCGTGCCCATGCAGTGGGCCCTTCATGTGCAAGCCCCTTCGCATTCGTTCATGCTCTTCCGCTGCTGGGTTCGCACCTGATACGTCTTGCCGTTTGCAGGCTGCCGAGCGCATTCCAGCACCTGGCGGTGTCCAGTTTCTGCGCACGGCCTGCTGGTATCTCCTGGATCGCAGATCAAGCATGGACCTGCGCATCGCAAGGGCAAGGTGCTCTCAACATCAAAGGACACGAAACCCGGCAACCGGCAGATGACAGATGCAATGCACACCTGCTTCACAGAGCAGGGTACTGGCGGCAATTGGGTTCTTTGCCCCAGGCCATTGACGGGTTGCATCTGTGCTGCCAATCCCCGTTAATGCCACCGCTACCAGCGCCGCGAGCAAAAACAGCTGCATTTTGGGCGTAGATCATCATACAGGCACGCTTGGTGTGCCTTTAAAGACCCCGGCGCATTCATTTCAAGCACTGCAGTACAGCTGTAGTGCTGTCACCCCCCCAAAAGAAAGACTAGCGTTAGATGCAGCCCTTTTCATTCCCAAGGTACTGTATGATCCTGGTGGCTCGCATATCTATACTTCCTCCAGCCTGCTGACCGTGTTGGCTAAAGCACTGTAAAGGAGTCATGCAGGTCAGGGAATGCACATGCACCCTTAGTTATCCCGCTCCTCCTGCTTGCCTGCATGTACATAACGGTACATGCAGCACATTATTGAACTTGTTGAACTTGCCAAACTGCACATCACCTGTGGCGCATTCATGCATACATGCAGCTGCATGTGCACGCACCAGCACCCACATCTCTGGCACATATGCATGCTCGCGATGCCCATGTGCACAGGGCACCCTGCTGCGGTACGGGCCTGGGGCATCCCACTTGGCCTTTGTCAGTGCCCCTCCAGTTATAGCCAGGCCCATCCACGGGGCGCCAGGTGCAGCAGCACCACTCGGGGGCGCAGCACAGCATGCTGAACATGCAAGCCATGCAACAGGGAGCCGCCGCTTCCTTGTGCTGCTGGGCGGTCTGACAGACGGCTTCATGTTCGCACCTTATGTTGAGCCCCTCGCGGCCGCTACAGCCCATGCTGGGTGGACACTGGTACAGGGCCAGCTCAGCAGCTCATACCAAGGCTTTGGGTGTTGCGACCTGAATGGAGACGCTGATGAACTTCACATGCTGTGCTCCCATTTGTCGTACCTCCCTTCACCCACCGGCACACCAGCAGCGAGCCTCAGCAGCAGCCAGCAACCAGTGCCAGGGGCATCACCAACAGCAGAAGACCAGCAGCACCACAGCTGTATTGCTCTGATGGGTCACTCCACTGGGTGCCAGATCATCTGCCGGTACCTGCAGAGGCGGGCGCGAGGGCAGTACACGTCAGACGCGCAGGCGCTACTGCCGGTCAAGGGCGTTGTACTGCAGGCTCCTGTGTCTGACCGCGAGGTACGTGACTGTGTGTTTGAGCCTGACATGACGGGCAGCAGCTAGAGCGCAAATGCTGTGAAACGTCCACACATCCACGGGCCAGATAACAATGGCATGCCTTGCCTGCTGCTGTGTGTGTGTGTGTGTGTGTGTGTGTGTGTGTGTGTCTGTGTGTGTGTGCGTTGGTTACATCGTACGCCCATCATGGCGCATGAATGCCTGCTGCAAGACAGGATTGGCAATAGATTCAACAGCCTGTTCAAAAAAAGCTTGTTAATGGTTATGGCCGTTGCGGCCGTGCGGCTTGTGTCCATCGCAATAAGCATGTCAGCCAACCTACTCCAGGCTCTCCTGTCATTTCCACGGCTCATTAACTAAAGCATGTGTATGCAGACCTGTACTGCATGTCCTCATGCATGCCGGCTTGCTGTATGCCTGCGTGCAACAACAAGGGAACACCCCCCTGCAGTGGCTGGGCATGTACCAGGAGGAGCTGCAACCAATCGCCAAGTCTGCGCGCGCCATGGTGGCCGCTTGCAAGGGCGCAGAGGTGGTGGCTCGGCTGCAGTTGGTGGGCGGGGTACCGATCACGGCGTCACGCTTTGTGGCGCTGTGTGACCAGGGCGGGGACGATGACATGTTCTCTTCAGACTTCTCTGATGCACAGCTGCAGGTGAGGTGGTGGGGCTCTTGTGCAATTAGCTCCTTGCCTGTGCTGGGCTCTGTTTGTGGATGCAATGGGGTGTGTGTTAACAGTTCGGCCTGTTAGAACCCGGCCATGGAGGCTTCTGCTTTGGGGCTCTATCAATATGGTGCCACCAGTTATCAGCTGCACGCCTCCAGCTGCCATGTGACATTTTCCAACTCCCAGCGGCAGGAGGGCATCTTGTTATGAAAATGTGTCACGGTCTGTGGGAACCTCCGTGCAACACTGTGTGTTGCCATGAATGCAGGAGCTGTTGGCACCAGTGGGCGCTGCCTGCCCCTGCCTGGTTCTAGCCAGCGGGGCTGATGAGGCAGTGCCCCCAAGTGTAGACATCAGCAAGCAGGCAGTGCGCATTGCAGCAGCAGCAGCAGGCACATCTGGGGCGCTCGTAGCCTGCGTCGTAGTCCAAGGGGCGCCCCACAACCTGTCAGGGTATGAGGCACAAGGCATTGAGGCTGTGTGCACTTTCCTGTCAGGCTTGTGATGCCACTTGTTACGTGTGCGGACATCGGTGCTGTAAACCATCGCCTGCTGTGCACAGCTTGTCATGGCACAACAGCTGTAGCTTCCTCCAAACACAGGAGCTGGGCAATGGCACTGGACGGGAGGGTACACGAAGTAGGGTTATGTGGTCCTGAACCGCGGTCTTACAAAAGCTGCAAAAAGAGAACGGGACTGAGAGGGAAGATCACACTGCCTGTTGATGAATGTGCAAGCACATCCAGTACAGCAGCAGCGCCCGCACTTGTTGCCATGCACCAAGCTGTGCCTGGGTAAGCCGGAGCAGCCGCCCGCCTATGCTGGCCATACTAGCCAGCCCTTGGCCCCATTCCCCTTGGCCATGGCCTTTCCCAAGCCAAAACCTGAAACCTGCTATGCTTCCCAGCCCAGTGCACATTCGCACCCACACCTCCTACAATTATGCCCCCTAGCTGCGGCCAGCGCATGCGCCGGCATGCACGGACCTAAGCTGTGTGCAGAACCTCCATGGTCGCCCTGTTGCCTTGTGCCAACTGCCAAGATCACAATGGTGCCTCGGGCCAGAGTCAATGAGTGCCTGCCCGTGATCTCTGTGACTGGCAGCCCTGGTGTTCATCGTCCAGATGCTTCGTTGCATGCAACTCTTTCCTCCGTTCATACTATCATATACTGTATGAATTATCACAGGTGCAGCTCAGGTTGCACCGTTCTCACACTTGTCATCCATCCATGCTGGGGGTACGATGTAACCAACACACACACATCCCACACCCCTTTGCAGCCCCAAGCCAACATCACATACCAGGCACCATCACCGTATGCACACCTCGTGTGCACAATCCCCTGTCACATCCACGCAGTATGCATGTTTTCACAAGAATGGCCATTAAGGGCTCCTGCACACAACCCCTTGACACTCCTCCAGTACCAATGGACCACTGCCACATCACCTTGTCCCACCACCCACTACATTACAGCATGCTGCCAGCGCTGGCACTGGCCCTACACTAATGTCCCCATTGATCCCAGCAGCTGTTCTTGTGATTTGTAAGTTCCACGTGACGCAAACTGCACTCCCAGCCAGCACCAACCCCCCGCTTGAACGCATCACAGGCTGCCACGTGCAAGCCTCGATTGTGTGCCCAGTTTTCCAGCACACGGGCCATCCATGTGGATGGGCGCCCGCGCACTCACGCGGCAGCCAAATGCAGGCACAACAGCCAACTGTGGAAGCCATCAGAGCTCACAGCAGCGCCTTGGGGATGGTTGGCCGGTAGTGCGCCGTGCCGCGCCGCAGCCCCGGCCGCGCGCGCTGCTCCAAGAGGGGTGCTGCCAACTTGTCCAAAGCACTCTCCAGCCCAGCCACCCCTGCCCCATGCGACAGCCCGCTGGCCTCTCTCTTCAGCCCACCGTCACTTGCAACCGACAGGTCACTCATTTCTGAGTGGAGGTCGAGCTGTGTCAGGTAGCGGCCGAGTCCTCCTGGCGTGCTTAACAAGCCACGGTTTATGTTGGGCAGTCCCAGGTTGGTGGATGCCCAGCTAGAGGGGGTGGTGGCCCTAGCTCCATGATGTGCACCCGGGGACAGTGGCCGGCCGCTCGGCGAGAAGGCGGAAGATGAAGGGACCAGCGAGGGCGGCAACCCTGCAGCTGCCGTGCTGCCACCGGCGCTGTGGGGAGGGATCGACACAGACAGGTTTGAGAACACGGCCGCTGCAGCCGTGGACGGTTTCGTGGGGAGCAGGGGTGCTGAGGCTGAGCCAGAGGTGGTCCCCCAGCTGGCAGGCCGGGGAGACGATGCAGCAGCATTGGCATGGAGAAGGCCCCCTGGCCCACCGCCCGTCCCGCCGTGTGTGCCTGGGCCATGGGGGGAGCGTGGTCCAGCCGCCCCCTCAGCCACCTCCTCCGTCAGCGTCTTCAAAGTGATGGATGCCACAAAGGGGCGGGAGTGGTAGTTGAAGTGGCCGGTCGGGGCGGCGCCCGGGCCCGCTGCGCGCCGTGGTGACAACGGCCGCCACGTCGGCTGCCCCCCTGGCGCGACGCCACCACCGCTGCCGGCCCCCGCAGCGTACGCGGCTCCGAGACCGATGCCCCCGTCCTCACCGAGTGGGTACGCAGCCCCCGGGGGTGTGGGGAAGGACCTGGCAATGGCGGCAGCCACCGACGCACTGCCTCGCATTGGCCCCGGGATCGGCCCTGACCTTCGGCCGGCTGCAGCCCAGTCAGGGTGCACATCCCCAGGTAGCCCAGAGCCCCCAGTAGGCCCTGAGAAGCTGCCAGGTGCTGACACGGACGCGTGCTTCAGCACCAGCATGGAGGGGAGTGCTGCCTTGGCCGCAGCCGCGCGCGAGCCTGATGCAGGCGCAGCAGGCGGTACAGCCGAGCGCTTGTACTTGCGCAGCAGATGGATCAGCTGCTGGTACTCCTCGGGCTGGCCCTGTGCAGGGGGAGGCAGGTTTGACCGGGTCAAACGGGGCTCAAGGTTGACCGGGTCAAACGTGTTGCCTCAAAAACAGATCAAGCAGATTTCGTGGCAATTCGGCAGACACAGCCACATGATGTGCTGGCGCACATGGGCAATGACGCCGCTGCCACCGCACCTCAACGGCTCAAGCAAGCAAGCTAGGCTGTAAGTTCCCCTCCCAGGTCCCCCAACAGCAAATCCAGAATGACGATGCTGTGTTTCATTGCTCATGCCCGCATGTGAGAGCCTGCACTAGCCCCTCCCCGGAGGGCCCCAAATGCAAGCAGCAAGATGAAGCCGCTCACCCCATGCCCGCCCTCCGCACGCGAGTGCTGGTTGAACAGCTCCCGCAGGTTGTGACCGTGCAGGATCTTATCCATCAGCCCCTTTGTGGCCGGCCTGCTGTTGACTTTCTTGTTTGTCAGCTTCAGCTTTTCAGTTGCTAACCGCCGCAGTACCTCCAGCTGATCCGGTGGTAACCGCCGCAGGAAAACGGCCCGCCGGATCTTGTATGTCACCAGTTCTGTACTGGCGATCACCGAGGCAGTACGGCGTTTGACTGACGCCAGTACAGTGATGTCGCCAATGATGGCCCCTGAATCAAGAGTGACCACTTGGAGCGTTTTCTTGGGGTCAAGCTCGCCCACACGGCCGTCATCCGCCTTGGATTCCTGGGGGTGGCACAGCAAGCGAGGAACAGCTGGAGTAATGTACCGATAAGGTACCGTGTATGTCCATGTATGTGAGGTATAAATACAGGTACAGTAAGCTGTACAGTAAGGTATAGTTGTAGTAAGGTGGCAGGTTGGGAATACGGTCAGATACCATGACCAGATACCATGGTACAGAAGGTGTATTTGTAGCATGTAGGTAAGGATCTACAGTGTGGCATGTAAGGACACCGACTATGAGCAGGCGGCAGATGAAAAGTGATCCCATATGATCCCAATGACAGCCCAATCAGAAGCCTCAAATACTTCTGCCACGTGGCCGCCCTGGCCCCCTCCCCCAACCCCCATAGCATGTACACTTCTCCGTGCACCAGCCGCTGGATCTACAGGCTCACATGCATCCAACCACTGCAGTATCTCCATCCACATATTGCCTAATAAGCAGTGTGTGCTGTAAAGGCTGTACTAGCTGTGTAACGCAACACAGCAGCTGTGACAGGTATGTAGACAGCTGCGCCACCCACCTGATAGTGAGGGTCCACGATGACTGCGCAGTTCCCCGCCTTGATCGCATACATCGCATCAGCCTTCTCGCCCTGCCGCACCACCACGTCTCGTGCGTTGAAGCGAATGAGCTGCAGGTAGCGGGTGGTTCAGGGTCAGCGCTCAGCGGCTTTGGGGTCGTGATCCAAGGTTGTGTAAGGTTGGAGGTAGTGCAAGGCCAGGGGAAAGGGCCGGGGGTAGTCCAGGACAGGACAGGCAGGCAGATTCAAAGCAGCCTTCAAACCCTGCGCAGTGCAAGCACCCCTCCCATGCCGGTGTCCCCACCCAACAGCCGCTTCGACCACAACTCTCTATTGAACCTCGGCCAAACATGCCCAGGCCCGGTGACAGTGGGTCAGTAGGAAGGTAGCTACTACTACTAATACAGCCAGATAGACGGGCAGATAGGTAAGACCGACCGACCGACAGGCAGGCAGGCAGACAGTTGCCACGGGCAGATTCACGGTTGATGGTGTCTCTCACCTGAAAGCATGGCGCCAGCTTGCGCACCACCTCGGGCCGCAGCGGCTTCATGGGTGCCAGTGATGCGAGGAAGTCCACCTTGGCATCAAACTCTTCCATGTGCAGGCCCTCAAGCGCCTGCAGACCAGGGGTTGTTTTTCAGGCATGTTCACGATTCAAAACTATGACATGCATGCACAGTTAGGATCGAAATTCGTTGCAAGGATTGTAATAAGATCATCGATGTGCAGGTCTCCAGCGCTTGGGCGACATCAGTATTCTTCTTATGAAGTGAATGACCCCTCTTCTTATTTCGTCAAGATAACATGTCATCCTCTGATCACCTTACGATACTCGTCCGCGGGGCAGCGCAGCAGCAGCGTCCCGTTCTCACTCGCCGCTGCCGTGTACACGCGTCGCGCCCCACATAGCATTTCCTCCTCCCCGAACCACTGCTTGGGTGCCAGCGCATCAACGACCGGGTCCGACTCTGCACATGTCCCATAGGTTCCCAGTGAACGGGTCAGATGGGGTGGGTTTGAGAGGATTTCAAGTGCTGCCGGATGTGTTACTGCCTGACTAGTGTGGCGGGGTGCGCTTCAGTTGCTCATCCATTCCCTCCCCACCCCAACCATCCCCGATTTGTGCAGCAGCGCCTCTCCTCCCCCCC
>BDCZ01000136.1:62022-81926 GCA_001662365.1 Chlamydomonas applanata
TAAATCATACAGTGACACCTGGCCTTGCACCACCACATAGAAGTGGTCAGGGCTGTCACCCGCTCTGTAAATCGTTTGGCCCATGTAGAGCTCCACACCTGTGAGCAGATCCAATCCACGCATCAACCCAAGTTTTGACTCATGCCAAGATGAGCAGCATACTGGCTGCATGATGGCAGCATATGGCTGGTGAGGCAGTGCTCATACCAGTCGAGTGCTCATGCCTCATGGGGTGTGTGCATGTGACGCACGCATGCATGAGCACGGCGCTCAGATGCACCCACGCACAGTCTGGGCCTGCAGCTTTACCCACCGGCCACATGGTGCACCAGCGAGTTAAGGTTGCTGACACTGAGCTTCTCAATGAATGGAATGTTGCTGAGGAAATGCGCGACCTTTGAGGCCTGCGCTCGGAAAAAATGGTGGCGTCGTGTTCAGAAGTAGCACCACAACGCATGCAAGCACTCCACACATTCATGCAGTGCATACCTGTGGGCCCGTCCGCTTGCTTGGTGGTGTCAAAATGGCATTCTCAAACTCCGCGCTCTGAGGAAGCGTTCAATGCAGCAGTGTTGTGTAAGACGGTAGTCCCGGTGCAAAGCATCGAAGCACCCATTTCACCCTTCAACCTTCGTCACCTGCTTCGCCAGCGTGACGGCTTGCGCCCGCTTTTGGCCACTGTCAGCCGATACCTTGACAAGTAGCCCATCAGTCGTTGATGACATTTACAGCTTGTGTGAGTACACGCGCTTGCAACTAAGAAAACTCTCTTGAGCGTGCGCATAGGCTTAGGGCATTTTGCAAGTCGTTTGACGTAATGCTGGGATGAGTTATGCATGCGCTTATGGTGTTGCGCAGGTCCACTTCTGAGGTGGTATGTTGGCATCATAGTGAGGGCATGGGGTTGGTGGTTGGCGTGGTGGTTGGTCAGTTGGATAGGTTTGAGATAGTCACGAAATCGTGCAAGAGACTCCAAGGAAGTTGAGAGAGGTTGTGCAGACCATGGGCTTCCAGTCTGAAGCATCCAGCAGCAACGCTGCTCAAGGTGACCATGTGCGTGACAAGGCAGCATGCACCCAGAAGGAGCTGGCACAGCCTCGGTTCGGCTGCAAGTCATATGCATGTGCGATCCAGGCAGGTGCAACAGGGCTGGTGCTACTGGCTCTTGCACTGTTGCAGCATGCATTTGCAGCTGTTCGTAAACCCTGCTGTTGGCGCATCACGGTGTGGCTGCATGGCCACCACATGAATGCACATGCGCTCCCCTCTGTACAGCAGATCGTGCATGCATGCCACACGTGCACGAAAGAGGCGCAACTGTTCTCCCCTCCCAGACCATGCACAGGCCATGCGATGACACGGGCCTGTGCGCGCACTCCATGCATGCGCATGCGCAGGACTGTCTCGCCAAGTACTCCTACAATCAGGAGATGTGTTCGCATGAAATCGATGCCCTGGTGGACTGCTGCGCCCGCCTGCCAGCCCCGCATGGGTCCGTGCACTGCGCTGGCTTCATGCACTTGGTGCAGAAGGTTATGGCACAGCGGGAGCAGCGACAGCCACAGGAGGATGGCTTCCAGCTGAGCTTCCCAGCCAGCTCCCCAGCAGAGCAATGATACGCGCTGTGCAGCTGAGGCACATCACACAGTGCATTTCAGGGCAGTGGCCGCAGCACCATGCCACCCCCTTCTTTCAGGTGCTGATGAGCTTTCAGAGGCAAGTCGCCCTCAGGACACCACATGACGGCATGAGACATGAGCCATGTCCCATTCCCAGGACATGGTCATGAGGAGGTGATTAAGAGGCAGCCCAGGCCCTGGCCCTGAACAGGCCGAGCACTCGCACAGCTGGCAGCTCGGACCAAGGGCATGCAGCTGGAGCCCACCGCCAGGCTCTTACAGCCAGCACCCAACACGAGCAGCACAGGGGCACATGCAGCTGGGCCTTTGGGTGGAGGCTGCAATGGTTGCAGACATTGCAACATGATGTGCAACATGATGCCGCCGCCATGCTGCACTCCCACGGGGCTTTGGTGTCTCTGTTATGCCAGCGCCAGCAGGCAGCTGCCAGGTTTTGATGCTGCCCTGTGTCCACTCCTGGGTGCCTGCGCCTAGCACACCGTCAACCCGGCAGCAAGGGCCAAGCATGGGCCTCATGAGCCTCACACACAGGTTCCCTCTCGCAGCACCCACCTCCACCAAGCAAGGTCTCCCTACCCCAGCCCATCCTGGCAGCGCAGGGCTGAAGGCCAAGCGATGCAGCTGCTGAGCAGTCACCACAAAAATGGAACACGGCATACCAGCTGCCACAGCACCTGCTGCACTGACCAAGTCACGAATGCAGTGTTGGACACCACCAAACGCTCCTGCAGCCTATGCGGCTCTGGAACACTGCCTTGTACGCGGCTTGTTACAGAGTGACTGGTGGTTGACCGGACATTATCCTCCTCTTGAGGGGCATGCTGTGTTTGTTGCCCGTGGCTAGTGGCTGCCATCGACCACAGTGTAACAAGCCTTTGAAGAATCACTCAGCTGTCGTGCTCAGCGGTTCAGCAATTAATACTCACTTTCACACCAGACACACAGCACAGAGACGCATCCCAGCACCACCTGGCACAGCTGTCAGCCCACACAGCCGTCCCCTCTGCCCCCCTCACATGCTGCCCATCTGGCGCTGCAGCATCGTTCGTGCCATCTCACTGATGAGAGGTCCGAGGGTCTCGTGGCCCATCCACTTGTTCAGCACCTCTGGCGTGGGGTTGTCACTGATCTCCTTAATGGCTGCCCAGAACTGCGGGAGATAGAGGAAGAAGGCAACTCAAAGAATTGTTAGGGAGACTTATATATACCCATACATACATATCATATACATACTCTACGAGAGAGAGGGGGGGGAGAGGGAGAGAGAGAAAAGAGAGCGGGAGTGCACTGCAGTTGGAAGCAAACCTTCTGGTGCACGCACACAAAGCTAGCGCCGAGTGGTGCATGAGGGCAGTAGCCCGCCGCACCTGCGGATCCTTCTGCGCCTTCATCAGCACCTCGGGTGGCAAGTTGGCGGCAAGAGCACCCGTATCAATCGCGCCCAGCGCTGTCTGGCGCCACACATCCCGGAAAGCCTGTGAATGGGGAAGGCAAGCACGCAGGTAGCGGGTGGTGTGGATTAGACGTGCTGTCCATGGGCCAGCCCCAGTGAATCACGGGCTCGTGATATGTGTGTAGACTGTGCACCATAGCGTGGTGAATGGTGGAGGGGAGGTAGTGGTGATATGGTAGGGTGCGGAACAGCAACCACAAGCCCCCCCCCCCCAAAAAAAAGATTTTACAGCAGTGATGTACAGCAGTGACGTACAGCAGTGATGCTTGCACCTGAAAGGGCTGTCCACATAGCCCGCAGTCACTGCACCCGCTCCCATCTGTCCCACGCCCAGGTTGCGCCCTGCCAGGCCTGGCAAATCACAAGCAGTGCAACGTTTCAAGGCAGTGTTTCGTTCACGGGAGAAGAAGAGGACAAGGGGTAAGAAGAAGAGGACAAGGGGTAAGGAGGGAAAGGAGTAAGACCCCACCTTGAGGAACTGCGCGTGCGCCTCCGGCCCGGCTGCCACTGCGCGCTCCTCCTGCACCACCCATTGCTCGTACTGCCCCAGTGACTGCTTCAGGCCCTGGAACATGGCAGGTAGCGTGAAGCCTGCAGTACAGGTGGTAGTACAGGCGGCAGTACAAGAAACGGTTGACCATCAGCACACAGGAAAGGTTTAGCTGCCAGGGCACTCAGCAAGCAAGCGCCACTATGCTGTCCAGGGTGGAGATTAAGGCTGGAGATTAAGGGTGGAGATCATTCTTGGGTGTGTCAGTGCTCAAAGAGCCCTTGTTTGGAGCGCTGCTGCCAGCAGCGTAGATGGCCAATCCATCTTGCCGGCCGCTGCACCTTAGCCTTTCCCTGCCAAGCTGCTGTGTCACGAACTCATGATGCATCAATGCAGCACTGCAGCACCCACGCCTCACCTCCATTCAGCATCTGTGCGTTTGTGGCCCTGAGGTACTCCTTTGCACGCGGGTCCTCACTCAGTTCAAGCCGCTTAATGAACAGCTCGTACCGCTCGCTGGCAGCACGCATCTGCGGCAGTACCACATGTTCGCGCAGCAGTACAACATGTTTGTACGGCAGTGCAATGCGTGTGCGCACGGGACGTGGTGTGTTGTTTTTGCACACGGTGCGAGTTGCCCCGGACTGTGCCCAAGCCCAGGTCAACCTGCGTGATGCAGTAGCGCGTACTGGTGCCAGCTGCGGCGGCCGCACTCATGTGCTCACACCACCAGCGAAGCGTGATGTGCTGCGTCAGATCTCAGGCCCTGGCTGCCGGAAGAGCAGCAGTACACAGCAGCCTGAACACAGCCAGCAGCACTACAGGCATAACACGCACATTGTCCAAGAACAGCCGCTTGCCCGTCACATCAAAGTCAGGGAACTTGGAAGCCATCTTGCTCAGACCCATGAGTTCATTGATCATCGAGTTGAACTCCTGTTTACCAGGACAGGAAGAAGGGGTTGGCATTCGATGTGGAGGCTTTGGGCTAGGCTGCATGCTGTGACTGTGCTTGGGCTGTTAACCGGGCGCTAGACCCTGCTGGCGCACACGCCCGGTGGCATGGGAGCAGCTGCATGGCGTGTGTGCCACATATGGGTGCTCCGCATGGGGCGTGCGTGCCATGCCAAACCATCAATCACCCATGCACCCACCTTGACCACTACCTCCTGTTGAAACACGCTGCTTTTAAACAGCTCCGCAAATGGGTCGTTGTCTGGAGCTGCAGCTCGGCTGACGTGTCTGAGACGCCTCAAGCACGGCTGTGGGTGAAGGGATTGCCGTGCGCTGCAGGGACCAGGTCCGGCCACTGAGCCTCGGTTCACAAGTGTGGGGACGTCATAGGGTTTGGTAGATGCCAAATGCCGCGAGGACACGAGCAACATTGTCTTAGGCTTGGATCTCGCAATTCTGCGCGCCAGATCGCGCTGACGCATACGCATACGCAGATGTCATTCCAGTACACTCTTCTCATGTGCGTACTCGAAGGGCTGCTGCGCGAATGTGCAGCTGTGAAGGAGCAGGACGACATGGTTAGCGAAGGAGATGTTGGCATCACGGACTACGTGACGCCAGGGCTTGCAGGCTTTTCTGGCATCTTGAAACACAGGCACGAGCTGGAGGGGTGGCATGCAATGCTCTGTACTCATCATGAGCATGTGGAGGCTGATGCAGAGTGGCATGCCTTGCATGGCATGTGCGCATCCTAGCGTGCAAGCCGCCGGCAGCATGGGGGCACTGCTGCTCTCAACTGAAGACGGACGGTCCAGGCTGCATGATGCATGGATTGAACTGTGTGTGCTGCACCATGATCCCTGCCACCATGAGGGTCGCAAAATGGTGCTAGAGATATCATCATGTCATGCGATCGCATGCCACACAGGTTCAGGGACTTTCAAGTGAACGAGGTCGACGTGCATGGCGTGTTGGCATCCCTCACCAACCTTGAGCCTCCCCCTCAGCCCCAACCCCTAGCTCTGTCACAGCTGACACCAGATGCCATCACAGCTGCCGTCACGGCGTTCGTGCAGCTGGCAGGGGAGACGAACGGCTCACGGCTTGAGGCGCTCCTGGGGGCGATTGCAGCACGCCACGGGCCCGCTGCAAGAGCAGGGGCTGATGAGGCAGCCTCAGGGCAAGATGCCAGCCAAACAGGGGAAGCTGTGGAGGAGGAGGCAGGTGGGGGGCTGTCTGTTACCTTGGCACCCATCAGTGACAGGGAGCTGCGCAAGGTAAGCCTCTTATTCTGGGGCTTACGACTCATGACTGATGGTATAGGATGCTGACTTTATCAATTTGAGTTCGTGTTTGAGTTTGTGTTTGAGGGCCTAGAGTTCAAGGAGCTGCGCAAGGTGTGAGTCTACGAGTCTCCATTTCGGTGGTCCAGGGTTTAAGGATTCAGGTCGTGGGTTTCTTTGGTTCGGGAACTTTGGGTCCCAGATGCAGGGTATGGGTTTGATAATTCTGGATGCTTAGGGTAACGAAGGGATCAGGCTGCATAGTCCAGGGATGCTGTCTTCTATGGGCCTCTCTGCTTGTTGGCTGGCTTGTGCTCTTGCTTGGTACTCTGAGTGTTTCATACACGTTTGGACACATGCACAACACACAGCGTTCATGCGCGTATGGTTTACTCACGCATTGATGTGCTCGTGTACTGCCAACACATGGTCAACTGCTACCACAGGCAGTACACGCGTTCTTCCGTGCGAACCCGCTGGTCATACCCTTGGAAACAAAGACTGTGACGGATGGCGCGCCCATGCAGCCTCCCACAGCACAACCAGGCCAGGTGGGTGGGGCAAGGCAAGGCGAGGCACCTATCATCCCGCTGTGCGTGCTCTCGTCATTATCGTGCTCTTGTCATTATCCCGCTGTGTGGCATGGGTAGAGTTGCGACTCGTTGGACTGACAGCACGCCGAGGTGCACTACTGCTCGCCGTTTTGCATCACCCGCTTGTGAGGTGCCCCTCTCAACTCAGAGTGCTGTTTACTGTGATGAAGCTGTGTCCCCACGTGTGGAGTCCTTAGTTGAGTGCGCTGCCCTACCCGCCACATGTATGTTGGTTGTTGCGCACAGGGCCCCAACTACCAGCCAACAGCCCCTAGCACAGGCGTCATGCGCGTGTGCTTCACCCCCCGTGCTGCAGCCAGCGCTGCTGCAAGTTCACAAAAGGGGGATTCTGCATCTGGAAACGACGGGCAGAGGGGTGGTCGGGGAGGGCGGCGTGGTGGCGGCGGCGGCGGTCGTGGCGGGGGCGGGCAGAGAGGTGGTGGCACGGAGGAGCACGTGTGGGGTGGGGATGCTGAGCACAAGTACCTCAAGTTTGTGCTGTACAAGGAGAACATGGACACTCACGTGAGTCATTTGCTACTGCTCACTTCTGATGCACTTCTGACGCACTTCTGATCCTTCTTTGCTGCTTCAACACCTCCCATCTGCGTGTGCGGTTTGGTTGGCTGCTGCCCGCTGGCCCCGGCTCATTACACGCCCTCCGTCACCCCCCCCACCCCACCCCACCCCCCACCCCCCTCCGCGTTTCCGGGTTACCTGGTAACTCTTCAGCTTCTTGCGTTTGTGCTTCCTGTTTTAGTCTACAACCCTGACGTCTTGGCTGCTTATGATCCCCCGCCTCAGCTCGCGTTGTCGTCGCTTGCGCGCGGGCTGCATCTGCGGTCGGAGCGAGGCGCGGGCGGCATCTGGGGCTATGCAGGCACCAAGGACAAGCGTGGCGTCACGACGCAGGTGCGGCTCCGGCATGCAGGCACATGGCATTCTTAAAGTAAAGCCGAAAGATAGCACCTTGCCGTCCATGTATGGAGCATGGCGTTATTGTCAAATAGCGTGGTCCTATGAGCTCGCGCAGGGTGCCGGATGTCAGGCATCGTGGCTGAAATGCGTCTGGCCTGGTATGCATGCATGCATCCGCTCTGACATTGTATGCATGCCACATCACCAACTGTCCCCCTGGTGCCCTGCCCCTGTACACCGCTGCAGTTCGTGACGGCGTTCAAGCTGGCACCTGGTCGCCTCGCGGCCCTGAATAAGGCGCACTGGTAATGATCAGGGCACTGTGGGCTTACAGGACAAGATCCTTACAATTGGTTGTAGTGTGCATCGTTAAGCGAGGCCTTGCCAAGCCTGGCCCTTACATAGCCTCCAGTACCAGTGTAGCTAGCCTGGGGACTTTGGTCAATCTCATGCCACTGTGGCTCCACTGTGGCCTCAATGATATGCTGGTCACTTATGGTCATTTATCGCTGATGGATTTGTACCGTCGACTTGCGCTTTGTTGTGCTGTACTGCTGTACCGCAGGATGCGTGGCATCCGGGTGGGCGACTTTGTGTACTGCAAGGAACCCCTGGAGCTAGGGCAGCTGGCTGGCAACCGCTTCCAACTGCTCATGCGGAATTGCACGGGCAGTAGCGGCAGTAGCGGGTCAGCTGTACCGCAGGAGCAGCTGGAGGCGCAGGTACGGAGAATGCTTCTCAATGCGGCCAGCTGCTGAGCCACCCACAGAAGCCATCATGTCTCCTCTTCGTGAAGACCCATGCGTGCCTGGCTTCCCAACCCCTTGAATGCCCTCTTGGATCCCTCCTTACCAGCATGCAATCGTGCCCCCATCACCATCTACCCCCGCATGCCCCTATGCTCCCATGGCCCCACCTCCTGCCCTGCCTCTGCAGCTGTCTACCGCGTGCACCGCGCTCGCGGCACGTGGCTTCATAAACTACTTTGGGCTGCAGCGCTTTGGCACAGCAGGGGTGCCTACCCATAGAGTGGGGGCAGCGCTCCTGAAGGGGCAGTACGCCCGAGCGGTGGACCTCATCATGTCTGGGGGTGAGGATGGCAGGAGCGGCGGCGGCAGTAGCGCGGAGGGCGGCAGTAGCGGGCAGGCGCAGAAACAGGAGGTGGTGGCTGCTCGCAAGGCGTGGCTGGACCTTAGGGACCCCCAGGCAGCACTGCGCGCGCTGCCGCGCTGGATGGTTGGAGAACGGTCGCTGATGACGGCGCTGTCAGCGCGGCTGAAGCCCGCTGCTAAGCGGCAAAAGACATGCGGGACCGTGCCGGCAACAGCTGGCGACCCGCAGAAGGTGGACGGCCCGCAGCAGCAGCTGGGGGGTCCCATACAGGACGTGGCAATGGGTGAAGTAGGAGTGCTAGAGGCAGTGGCAGATGGGACGGGGGCCCAGGCCGCAGCAGCTGCTACGGCCACTACTGACACGGCTGCCGCGGCGGCCGCTACTGCCGCTACTGCTCACGGGCAGCTGAGCGAGGAGGATGCGCGCGAGGCGCTCGTGTGCCTGCCGCGCACGCTGCGTATGATGTACCTGCACGCATGGCAGAGCTCGGTTTGGAACGCAGCAGCCAGCCACCGCATGAGGCAGTACGGTGTGGACAGAGTGGTGGAGGGTGACCTTGTACTGCCCCGTACTGCTGCGGGTGGCAGTAGCAGCAGTACAGGTGGTGCGATTGCCGAGGACCCGCTTGGAGGGGGCGGGGGTGGGGAGGAGGAGGATGCAGGGGCAGAGGCTGGCGGGTGGGACGAGGGGGAGGAGGCCAGTGGGGGCCAGGGTGGCAAGGGGAAAAGGGAACGTGGCGAAGGGCAGGACAGCGGGCAAGCAGTGTCACAGGCGCAGGAAGGGGGCGCAGGCATCGCGGCTGTCGCAGGCCGGTCGTCTGCGTCACGGCTGGCGGCAGTACACGTCGTCACAGTTGAGGAAGCCGCGTCACAGCGGTACAGCATCGAGGACGTTGTACTGCCGCTGCCCGGTACGCGCGTGCTGTACCCGGGGCACGCTACTGCTGAGGTGTACCAAAGGCTGGGGCAGCAGGATGGTGTGTTCGTGGGGGTGGGCGGAGAAGACACCAGCGCCAACAGCGTTGGGCCCCTCTCATTCTCCACTCTCACGGGGGACTATCGGCGGCTGCTCCTGCGGCCCCGTGACTTCTCATACAAGTGAGGCTGTGCAGTACAAATTATCCAGTACATGAATACAGGCAGTAGTATGCTGGATGCAGGTGGTCGTGTGTGCTCCTATGTGGGTCGTGTTGAGAAGTGCCCGTGCGTGCAGCTGCCTTCAGCTTCAGTATCTGCTGTGTATGGAGCCTTAATGTAGATCAACCTAGAGCTGCGATGCTGCATTACCTTCAGCTGTCTCCAAATGATAACTTAGCCCAAGGTACTACAGCATTGTCTTTGCGTTGTCTGCTGCTTGTTTTCCAGCACCAACTCTGCATTACTACTGTGACTCATGTTTCCACGTCCCCTTTTGACATACTTTTGTACTGCCCTGCTTCAACACATGCGTCAGGCTGCTGCGGTACTCCAACCCCAATGACGATACACTCGTGACCACACCCCTGGAGCTCCTCAAGTCTTCCAAGCCGCCAGCTGCTGCAGCCACGGCTGTTGCTGGCGCTACTGCCACTACGGAGCCTGTACCAGATGCCTCAACACCAGCCGAGGGGCTAGTGGCTGCTGCCACAGGGCTTGACCTCACGGTTGGTGGGCTGGTGGGTGTTGACCAGGCAGCAGATGACGCGCCCGCAGTGGGTGGGCCTGGTGGGCCCCTCACAGCCCTGCTGCTATCATTCACGTTGCCGTCGTCTGCATATGCCACCATGCTGGTGAGGGAGCTGACAAGAGAGAGCACTGCACGCGGTTTCCAGGCCGGCTTGAGTGTGCATGCAAAGCAGCAGGGAGTGGTTGGTGGGAGCGCTGTGGGAAGCAGCGATGCTGCAGCAAGCTCCAGCAGCAATGCAGGTGCAGCAGCACAGCAGTGAAGCGGCAGGAGCGGTGCATCCATCTGCAACCCAACGGGCTGTGCTGGGCGTACTGTTTGTGCGTGAACGTTATGACGAACGGCGACTGGCAGGCGAGAAAGCCGTAAACCAGATCAGGCAGATGTATTCGCCATGTTATTATTTTCAAGTTATATCGGGCAGATGTATTGTTTGATTAAGAAAGCGTATAGCCGGCTGCACACATTCCAAAGCTCCATCTCATCCCAGTGAGGATCCCACAGAGCTCACTCGACTGGTGGCAGCTGGTAGCAGACCGCCCTGACCGGCTGCAGCTGGTGCAGCAGCTGCTGAAGCAGACTGCTACGGCAGGTGCCACATGCAAGCCACGAGCAGCGCACAGCCCTGGCACGTGCTGCAGCACACAACTCTGCAGGCAAGGGGCATGCTGGCGTTTGTGCACACCCGCTCCTGCTCTTTCTGGCAGGCATCTGTACCTGGGCAGTGCTCCAGCAGCACTCCGGGCAGTGGCGGCAGCTGCCGCCGGCGCAACAGGCCCCAGCTGCACGTGCGTGCAATTGCTGGTGGCATACTTAGCGGGGCTGAGGAGTTGCCCGCTCAGTGCACGGGCAGTGTTATGGCTATGCTGTGTGCGGCAACCGCTCTTGGCATCACAGGCTCTTGACAGCAGCTGTGGGATGCAGTGAAGCTGTACCCGGGAGGGCAGCAGCTGAACGGGCCGCATTGCATCAGGGTTGACAGTTTGAAGGAGGTGCTGCTCCCTGAGACCAACTGCAAGCAATGAAATGTGCGCTGCAGCTGCATGGGCCTGCTTCCTGGCCATCAGGCCCTGCGCGGCCCCAACCAGACGGTGGCAACAGGTGTGTGATGTGTGCGGGTTGATAAGAAACCGGGCAATTGACAGTACCTCCGTGATATGAAATGCTTCGATGGGCGCTAGACACAGTTGTTTCCGCCTTCAAGTCCCGACAACCACAATGCCCCGTGATCCAATTCCCCATTGCCGTGTACTCGCATCGAGGCGGACCTCTGGACAGCGGGTACATTGAGAACACGCTCCCTGGTATTGACCAGCCCAGATCAGGCGTTAGGGTTGTGGCATCTGGCATTTTGGGGTTGCGCGGACCATGCATTTCCACATGCATTGAGGGGTCTGCATGGGATGTGCAGAGCGCATGCATGCCCCAGCAGCCCTCTTGACCCTTCATGTACTCACTCATGATGTGTGCAGCGTTCCGGTACAGCGCACGCGTCCTGCACGTGGACCTACTGGAGCTGGATGTCCAGGTGCAGTCATAGTTTCTGATCATGCAGTGGATGCTTGCCAGCATTTGAGCGTGGCTGGTTCGGTACTGAAACATATCGCTGCACAGCAGCAGATGGTTGCACAGCAGCAAGTGCTCAGGCGCATGCCCATCGGCATGATGCAGATACAAATGCACACATTCACCCTGTTGCAAGCGTGCGTCAGTGCCTGCGCCAAGCAACTCATGACGCTGCCTGCACCTGCTCCCTGCACATGCCAGCTGAGCAAGGACGGCCGTGTCGTGGTGTTCCATGACCAGACGCTCGAACGCATGTGTGGCGGAGCATATGCCGGAAGGTGGGGTGCCCAGGCAGGCTGCCAGCTGTCAGCTTCCAGCTGCCTATCAGATGGTGGCAAGCCATGCCAGCATGCCTGCCGCTGGCTTGTTGCATTTAAAGCAGCCGTGTATCTGTGTTCATACATGACTGCTGGCTGCCCGCGACGGCCGGTTGCATGTGCTGAATCACTGCATGTGCTCAAGTGCCGATATGTGCACGTTGCAGACGTGTGGCAGATGTGGCATATGATGCGCTGCCTCCCCTGCTGGCTCCGGCATCATGGGGGAAGGCACCTGCACCCGCTACGACATCCACTGCCCACCATGGCACAGCTGCTACAGCAGCAAGCTCACCAGCTCTCCTGCCAAGCCCAACACCATCAGCATCTGCAGCTTCTGGTGCTCCCAGCACAGCAGTCCATGCACCGTCCACAACTACAGCCATCACATCATCACCTGCTGCAGGGACCGCCTCACAAGCATCAGCTTCCCAACTTGGTTCAACACCGCCGGACGCGGGACCTGTCCCCCAGGGCCATGAACCATTCGTCTCCCACCCCCGTGACCTCACACGGATGCCCCTGCTGGAGGAAATCTTCCAGGAGTTTCCGGGCGTCCCTGTGCAGGTGGATATCAAAGTAGACACAGCAGGACTGGTGGAGGCAGTACACGAACTTGTTCTGAAGTACAACAGGCGGCGACTATTGCTGTGGGGCAGCTTCAATGATCAGGTGCGCTGCTGGCGCACCCATCTGTTGCTTGCATGGTGCAAGCGAGCAGGAATGTATTACACGTTGCAGGAACATGCACACACCACGCAGGCAACTGCATGCATGTATTGTTCCGCTGGCTGGCATGCATTCAGGTCAACCGCCGGTTGTATTCAACAGACCCACACATTCCACTCTTCACATCTGCGCCCCGGGCGTTCAGCCTGCGTGCGGCGCATTCGCTAGGGCTGATGGGTCAGGTGTGTGACACTGCTCTGTTGCACTGGGTTGGGTGAGACTTTTGGCTGTGGTGTTGCTTTACTGGAACCGCTGCCCTCCTGTGCTTTATCAGGGTTGCCATGGGTCATGCTCCATGGCACCAACTTGCATGCCTGGGCTAGCAACCACAAATGCCCATGGTGCTTACACGCCTTGCATGCATGTACTTGCGTTGGTGCTGCGTGCTTGACAGATGCACATCCATGAGACTGCAGTCATCGTGCCTCGCGCCATCAAGGGCATGCACCCTTTCCTCTCTCGGTCAGTGAACGATAGCTTCCTGCGCAGCCATAGCTCTGTCTCCAGCACCTCCTCCTATTCAAGTGAATGATTAGCATCATGATCTAGGGTGATCTAGCACGGTGGTCTGAAGGCCATTAATTGCTGCATAACATGATTATAACCTCGCTGTTATTGCACAAACTCAGGCTGCCGGGTTTTGATATACCTTGCCGTGTTCTGTGTTCCTTTCAGATCCTGGATTGAGGCGCTGAATGCCCAAGGCGTGTCCGTCATCGTGTTTGGCCATGACAACAATGATGCCATGGCGTACGCTGAGTGTGTTGCGGCAGGAGCCAATGCGATTTGTACTGACAGCCCAGCAGCACTACAGGTGAGACACTGGCCACTGTTACGTCATGAGCAGGAAGCCTCACGCTTGGCATTGCAGCTTCACGAGAGCTGTACAATCCCACATCACGTGTTGATCATATGGAAACCACGCCAGCTTGCACACTATTCAACACATCAGAACTAGTGGCTGTGAGATTGGAGAATACAACACCGGCCTGTGGTCCCTGCCCATACTTGCACGCAGGCCTACCTGTCGGGCCAGCACACTGTGCCAGTACCTGGCCAGGCCAAGCCAGACGCCACAGATGCAGCAGATGCGCCCACCAGTGCCAGCACGGGAAGCACAGCTGGGGGCGCGGCTCCAGGCGGCATGTGTAGCAGTCAGCAAGCTGCTGGGTTGCCAGCGGCTGCTCAAGGGGAGCAGACCATGGGCGTGGCTGCTGCGAACACACACGCTACCATTGCGGGTGCTGGGTCCCTCACTCACCCCTCTCACAGCGGCCATCAAGCTTCTGCGAGTACATGCACAACTGGAGATCAGAGTTTGAGGGCGACACAAGAACAGAATGGAGGCAGTCGTGGGAGTGTCGCGCATGCTGCTGGGCGAATGGTGGTCGTCCTGCCTGTAGTGGATCATGAACGGCTGTGCGGGCACATGGGACGCGCTGTGCAGCCCCCTTGCGATGTGTGCTGCTCACAGCTCACGTAGATTGTAATCAGGCCGTGGCTTAATGTAACTGGATGGCAAGGGCAGCTGGCTGGGCTGGTGATGACCACGCAGCCATAGTTTGGACCAGGTTCGCACAATTAGTTGTAAGCACACAAACTTCAGGCACAGCAGTATGCATCGTCTTAATAAGCATCTCATATGGGGCACGATTACACATCACGGTGGCCACACACATACCGATCATGGGCTGGTGGTGTTCGCAAATGATCATCAACATGCACAAATCAACTGTCCGCGCAGCCATGCACTTTCTTGATCCATCTGCTGTTTATATTACTACGGTATAATAAGTCGCGTACAAGCTACACCCCTCCTGACGGCATCTGAGCGCGCCCCACAATTGACATCACAGCTTGCTCAGCCGCGCTAGCCCGACTTGCACGTGTGATGCCCCCCCGGCTCCCGGAGGCAGCAACCGGGCCACCACTGGCCGAGTTGCTTGCCCCCGGCCCACCGGGCCGTCCCGTGGGCCGCTGCGCACAATACGAACAAGGTCACGCCCAAAGTCCGGCAGGCCCCCCAGCAGCACGTGGCGGTGCGGTAGCTGCTGCGCGGGCGGCGGCGCTGGCACTGGCATTGGCACCGGAATCAGCATAGGACGCCCTGACTTGCCTGGCCCTGCTTTTGCAGCTGTATAAGCAGTAGCGGCAGTAGTTGTCAACGGTGATGACGTGGGTGACGCAGATGAGGAGGTCAGGCCACTTGCTGGCTGGCTGATCATTTGGGTCGGCTGCCCCTGGGGTTGTGTCTCAGCGGCAAGCTCTCGTGGCCCAGTAATCTCTTGCCCCTCGCCAGCTTCTTCTGCGTCCAGCAGCTGCGCAGCAGCTGCCACTGCACCAGGGCCCATGGGCGGCCACTTCATGACGAAGTCGGAGTGGCCGGTGTATTGGTACACCAGGTGGCGGGCGGGCACCCCACATCTGTGCGCATCATGAGGGCAAACAGCTCTCAGACAAGCATCCTAACAGCGCAGCAATCGCGTGGCCCTAGTACTGCATTGCCATGAGAAGAAACAGTGGTTTTGCAATAGTTCAAGAGTCGGTTGAGTGTGGTAGGCATGTGATTCACTTTTGTTTACAGCACGCAAGCCGCCAAGGAACAGTGCCATGGTGTGTGGCTGCCGTTATTAAGTGCTCATTGGGAAACTGAGGAAACTGATTGACAGAACTATGGCAGCTTGGAGGCTGGCCTGATGTCCCTCCCGTCTGGAGAGCAGCAGTGTTACTGTCGATACTGCTGATACATAGCACAACCAGCGCAACCAGCACCACCCCCACGCACCTGATCAACTGCGCCACCAGCTCTGCGCCTTCATGCCATGGCACCATGTGGTCCACACACCTGGGAGGTTTAAGTCAGGCAGGGGTTTCCAAAATGAGTACGGGTTGCCAAGGCAGTAAAAAACGATGTACCCACCAGCATCAATACACAGCATGATTGCATCATGCATGCCAGTGAGTGGTGAGCTCAAAACTTTAAAGTTTCAACACGCCTACACAGTTTTGACATGCCGGCACGCCCACACTGCGCCAACCACAAAAAGTGGTTCTGATGCTGCGGTTTAATGCTGTAACTTCAGCAGGCACATATGGAGATGCACAGGTGCGTACTGTACCCACCCGGTCAGCACGAAAGCGGGCGGCAGGTGCGCGGCAGCTGCCACACTGAAGCCCGTCACAGCCAGCACCTCCTGCTGCTGCTGTGACACGGCCGCCCCAGACCCCGCGCCCGCCATGCCGCTACGTGATGGGATGGCATCACCCAGTAAATCAAAACCTGCGTAAAAGGCCAACGGCTGCTGTATCTGGGCCACAGCTGCCGAGCGCGTGGCTGTTGTAACTGCCGCGCTGCTTCTGCCATTGTCCATGCTGGCAGATTCAGCTACGGGCTGTAGCGCGTCAGGGTGCTGTGACGGCGGCAGTGACAATGCCTCTGCATGGCTGGCAGCAGCTGATAGAATGATGGAAGGCGACAGTGGGGGGAAGCATGCATGGCCGCCCATGGCGCGGGCCATCATGCTAAGGTGGTGAACTCCACGGGACCGCTCGTACCTGCATGCATCACAGGCATCCAATCGTTGCATTGAAACCGTGCCGGCAGACCCAGGGCAATGAGTGCGATGCACCTCCATTGATGATGCATGTGCAGTACAGTGTACATGCAGTCGTCGCTGGTACCTAAAGCGCAGTTTGCAGGATACAGATTGCAAAGCTCAATACTCTGGCTCACACTTGAACTATCATGCATGACAGCTTTTCCAAGCACACAGCCACAGACATGCGTGAAGCCCATCATGACATGCAGCACTGCTGTAAACAAGCTATTTCCCTTAGAATGCAGTTTATTGGCCCTCTGTGTGTGACTCACTCGTAGTGCTTTGCAATGTCATACACGCCAGCAATGCCCACGAAACGCGCGGGCATGCGCGCGTCTGTCAGACGGATAGCCGGGTGAGGCAGCGGCACCCTGCCCAGATGTCTGTCAGGCCCAGGCACATACCCAGCAACTCCAGGTGGTCGGTAGCCCGGCTGCCCAGGCACACTGAACTGGCTGGGCTGAGCCTGGAGACCTGGCTCCTCACTCACACCTCTGTGTGCTGTGCCTCCAGCCACAGCTGTCAGCGAGGCGAGGGCATCTGCGACCGAGGTGCCAGCACCATGCAGATACACGCCGGTCTCTGCCCACCCCGTGCGGCCAGGTGCATCCCCTCTGGGTGGCCCCACCCCTCCAGCCACATCAGTTGGCCCCCCTGCTCCACTGCCCTTAATTGGCGGCACCTGGACCTCCCCATAGTCTTCCTCTGCTGCTGGGCCTCGTTCACCTGCCAAAGTTGTGGGCAGGGCACCATGACCATCCGACGTGCATGGCGCAGCCCCTGCTGTTGCTGCAGGTACGCTCCCCGCCCCACAATCCGTCCCATCCAGGCTGGCCACCGATGGGCCTGACATGACATCCCTTCGGCTGTTGGCCACAGCACCTGCTGACCTGGGAACCACGCAGCCCCCTGCCCCTGCCCCTGCAGTCCTTGCCGCTGCCTCGGTGCTCTCTCCTGCCCTTGCCACTGCCTTGCCAGCTGCTGCCACGGCGCGCTGCAAGAGCACAAGCGCCACGAGGTGGGCACCTGCACTATGTCCCACAGCAGACACAGCAGTGGGATCCCCTCCATAACGTGGGCCCACAGTATCTAGCACTGTCGACAGGGCAGCTGAGACCTCCCCCACCATTTGAGGCACCAGGGCTTGGGGGTACAGTGTGTAGGTGGGGACCACCACCAAACACCCGGCCTGCGCCAGCCGTACTGCAAGCCATGCGTAATGCCAGGGCTCGCCAGACGCCCACACACCACCATGCACGAAGAACACCACTGGTGCATGTGGCGGGCGCGCATCTGCTGCTGGCCCTGTGCCGGTTTCTGGGTCCTGTGCTGGCCTACCCTGCCCCATGAACCCTGACAGGGAGTCAGATCCTAGTGGGTGGGTCACACTTTGTGGTACGTACGCGTTCCGCCTCAACCGCTTTGCAACTGCCAGCGGTACATACACGTCCATAACATGACGGGGCCCTGACCCGTACTGCACGCCCTTGTCCAGCAGTACACCGTGCTTGTACTGCCTGTCTGACGTACTGGCTGCTGCAATGTCTACTGGATCAGCTGCCATGAAGGCAGGGAAGGATGGCAGGGATCTGTGTCCACACAGGGGATGTGAGCGTGTGTGATTAGCATCGTGCAGAGTGGGATGTTTTGTGCTTGATGCCGTTTTTTGGTGTTGGCGTTCAGCCCAGCATTTCAGCCCCCGCTAATGCTGGACTGCGCAGGCAGACAGAACAGGAGCACCCCATCAGCCCCAGCAAAGCTGACATTCCAGCACCGCCCCCAGAAAAGTGGCATAGAAGCGCACCCATAAAAGAGTGAGGTTTTCAGGCCGTACGGTGCTACTGCAGCAAGGGATGCGAGCTCTGCAGCGAGTGTACCCAGCGTGCGCGGCAGCACGCGCAGCTTTTCAGCTGTACCCTGCGCCTCCCCAATCTCGGCCTGCGAACAAATGGTCAACGCAAGCGCTTGCACTGGTCGAGTGCGGCTTGAGGGCCTGGGGCAGGTGAAGGGGCACGCACCATGCAACTCCTGGTTCAGACATGGTTTGCATGATGCGCGTGCATCATGCGGGGATGGCGCATGCCGCAAATTCTGTGCGTCCCCCTGTTTAGATCTGCCTGCTGCAGGCTGTGCTCGGTGGAGTCTGGGTGCTGGCATGTCGTGATGGCCACTGCTTGACAGGAGGCACACTCTCGAGCACCTGCAACCTCGCTGCACCTGCAGGACATTACCACCCACCTTCAGGCCTTTGAGGGCTTCACCCAGGAAGGCCAGCATCGATGCACTCTGCCCCGGTCTCTTCCAATCCCCAGCCTTGCGAAATGAATCACCAACCTCTCTAACGACACTCATCATTCTCCCCGGAGTAACCCTCACCTGCTGCCTTGGATTTTGGGCGTTCGGCGTTGAAAGACAGCATGGTTTGATGCAGCACTTTGGTGCACGTGTTGCAGAGACACGACACAAACCTCCAGCCTTGGTGAAAATCAGTCGCCTGCTAGGTTTAATTACGAAATGCACGCTGGTTGGGTTTGTGCAATGAAGAAGCTCTGAGCCCGGTGCCAGCACAGCAGCCCAGGCAGCAATGGACACTCCCACGCTGCAGTCTGTTCAGAGCTTCAAGCCGCAGGTTGGTACTCAATTTCTGCATTCTGCGCATTGCCAGCAGCGAGTGGTATAAAGGGGCTCCTGCAACTCATGCGAGCAGGAAGCGGTGTTCATCGCGGAGGGCTACACTTACAAGGTGAGCTCATGGCAGGGCTAACGCAACCAGTGCACTAGACCATACACCTCGATCTGCGGTAACAACGCCAAGTGGAGGTTTGCAGGTCACGAGCGTCAGCGACTTGGTCGTGGTGCGGAAGATCAAGCTCTACCGTGAGAAGTTCACGACCTATCATGACTACGAGCGGGACCCGGACAACAAAAAGTCTTGGTACTTGGACCGCAAGTGCGAGCTGTCACCAAAGAACGCAGCTGACATCGTGGCGGTGAAGAAGACGGAGAGGCCTCGCGGGACATGGACCATAACAGCCACAGTCACAAAGGCTGGCACAGCCGTGCAGCTGGTGGGTGTGACATGAGCCACATGCGCGTGTGCCGTGCATGCGCGCACGTCCCTGCACGCTTGCACCTGCTGGGCAGTGCCCCACCAGCTGCCCGCCTCAGGTCCATGCGCAGCTGCCACCAGCACCTGTCAGCAGCTGCCCGTTCAGGCAGCGCGTGCACCCTGGACGTGCATGCGGCTGGGGGACGCTGCTGCCGCGCAGCCACTGCAGCATCACGACCCGACATCCATTTGCTACATGAACCTCACACCGTCCCCCATGCACACACATGCATGCCACCTCCCATGGCCCACCGCCCATGGAGCGTGCGCCGTGGAGTACTGACACGGGATGCTGTACTGCGGTACATGTTGGCACATGCCTGCAGTACATGTTTACGCTGGTGTGGCCCACCAGCTGGGCGGCCAAGGGTTACTCATCCTTCAGCTTTGGCTTCACTACCCTGGACGCAGCACGCATGTGGCACCGCCACTTCCAGGTGCAGCTGGGGGGGGCGGGGGGGGGGGGGGGGGGGGGAGG
>BDCZ01000136.1:82719-109239 GCA_001662365.1 Chlamydomonas applanata
AGAGGCTTTGGGAGCATGGGGCCAGGGGACGGGCACTGTTACTGCCTGATGCTTGCCTCTGGATGCATAGGCACTGCCTCACTGGTCGTGGCAGGTACAGACACACATTCTGGCCTCCACTCCCAGCGCCTGGTGTGTATGCATTGCATACTGAGCCACAGACCCGTACACAGCCAGCCGGCATGCATGTGTGCGTACTGTTTCGTACCTGCCCAACAGACCGCTATTAACTACCTAAAGGAGCGGTCACTGGCACGCCGTGGCAAGACAGCCGGCCAGGTGATGTTCAGCGATGGCGGCATGGGCCCGTCTGGGGCTAGCAATTGCACAACAGTTAATGGGACGACACCTTTGAAGCGACCATCTACCATGGGGGAGCTGGCCAGCCCGGTGAGGCATAACTTATACATATCTCGTTATTCATCTATCAGGCTCATGATCCCCCAGGTGTTGGCTTTCACCCACCCGCATAGCATGCACACAGGCTCGTCCATGGCTGCATTCAGCAGCGATCTTGGACCGCATGGCTCACCCGTTGCCATGCACGCAAGAGTTGGGTGGAGACTTGGGAGGGGCGCTTTGGCAGCTGGGCCACGGCCGTTGTTCCCTGTTCCCTCCAGACCAGTCTCGTGCCAGGGTGGCGGGGGCCTGGGACCCAGGGTGTGGGCTGTCAGCGTGTGTGGGCGCCATGTTTGCGTGGTGTCGCACAAGCATCCCATCCACTTGCAGTCGGTGGCGATTTAACAAGGGCCCGATCACCCCGGGTTGGGCTAGGGGAGTGGGGTGGGGGGTGGGGCGGGGCCGGGATGCGCATCCAGCCATGACTCGCCTCTCAGCTCATGACACGGGCAGCCAATCAACAAATTGTGCTGCGCAGTTCAACTCGCCGCTGCCAAACAACACGTGCACCGCGAGGGATCCAGACACGTTTGTGTCCCCGACCTCTGCCGGCCTGCCCGGCCGCAACTCGTCCTCAGGTGCGTGGATATGAACTTTTGATGTGTTCTCTGCCCTTGATTGCTCAATTGCGCGTTTGCTCATGTGTCTGCTATTGTCAAGATGCACATGTACATGGCCACGTGCTTCGCAAGTGTCCAACACTGTTGCAGTGTGCAAGCTGGTATAGGTGTGGTCACATTGGGCCGTGCATGGGCGCAGGGCACCAGGCAGTGTGGTTCTGTCCTGCGGGCGTAGGAAAGGGGGCTCCTGGGTGGTGGACACTGGTGGCTGCTGCGCAAGCTGTGTGCTTGCGTGCACACCGTCCCATGTGCCAGTGATGTACTGGCTTGTATCGAAGCGCCCCTTCCAGCCCGGCCCCCTAACCCTTCGGCTTGATACTCCCTCGTCTGCACATGCAGGCAACCTAAACAGCGCGGCATCGGTGCCCATGCCCAACGGCCGCGCGCTGTACAGCCAGTGTGTGGACACACATGCTGACGATGCCATGTCGGTCTTCACAGTGCCGGGTGCGTGGTTGAGTGACCCTCGAAACATGCTGCCTTGAAGCGCTGCTCCCAGTTCCATGATCTCACCAACAGCTCCACACAAGAGCCTCTCACTCTAAGAGCTCTCCAGGCTCTGGGGCAGAGAGGAGCCCACAGGACCCTGAGCCCTTGGCATGATCAGACCCTATCTTACACGTTGCAGAGAGGATGTATGGTCTTGTCGGGGTTTACGAGGATTCAGGCGTTTGCTGAGTGTATGTGTCAACACCAGACACCAGTGGCACTTCATGACGCCTGCCTGCATTCATCAACCAGGCATCACTGCAGTTGTGACGTGATGGACAAGGAAGCTCTGGCCTTGCTGCCATTGCACTTATTCTTGCTGCTGCTGTTGCTGCCGCCCTCAGATGATGCTTCCAAGTTTTATGACCCAGAGGCCGATCGGGAGGATGGCGGTGCAGGCGACAGGTGCGGGGACAAGCGGGGCAAACTGTGCTCTCATGGGCAGTTCGTACCAGCAGTGGTTGCTGCACAGCCAAGGCGTTGTGCAGCTGCTGCACGGACCACGGCACAGCCTGCCGACCAGCTGCCACTGCGCATGTGATGCAGACTCACACGGCAAACGCACGCACCTGATGCCACTGCCCGAGGCTCACATGATTCTGCCGTGCATAGTACCGTTGTACATGGTCCACGGTACTGCTGTGCATGGTTCTGCAGTGCACATATTGTGCTCCTGCTGTGTTCAACCCTCACCTCGTGTACCTTCACCTGCGTCCTTGCTGCATTGCCCCCATCTGGCTGCACCCCAGGATGGGAGCAATGCATGGAGGCGGTGATGGCGATGACACAGAGAGCGATGACGAGTTCAACTCACGCAAGGTTGGTGGCGGGGTGGGGTCGCGGCAGCTCCAGCGCGCCTTGAATACTGCCCAGGTCAGATCGGATCAGATCAGATCAGATCAGACCAGGTCAAGTAGATCGCTTTCAGAGTGGGCAGGGCCGTGCTGTGTAGCGCCCAGGTGGCCTTTGACGGCTTCATGACCAAGCAGGGCAGCCAACCAGGGTCATGACGGGTGTCTGTACACGTGCGCGTGGATGCACCGTCTGAGGCGCTTGCCACCCACTTGTGGGTGTGATGCGAGCCAGCACCGAGTCATTGCCTTGCCTTGTGCGCTCACAGGAGCGGCGCCGTGCACGCATGGCAATGAACGAGCGCTGGGTGCCTTACAAGCAGGTAGGAGCGGGCTGCTCGTCTGCTTTTTATCTGGGTGATGTGCAGTGGATCAGTGCGGCTAGGGATCCAGAGCACACAACAGACATCTGGGCGCACGCTCGTCTAGACTGATGTCATGTACGCAACAGCGTGGGCCGTGAGTGCTCCCATTTGGTGTGATCAAGTGTCGTCAAATGTGTGTGCGCGTGTGCTATGGTGTTCGCCACCAGCCCCATCACGGGCATATACCGCGAGTACTGCCATCTTTCAGCCCCCTCACTCTGCACTGCCGCGCCTCCCCCGCGCATTATGAACACCGCGCTCTCTGCATGACTGTACTGTTACCGAGTCTCACCACGCACTGACTGCGCTTGCCGCTGTCATGCTCTTGCGTCTTGGCACCCGACCGCAGACGAATGGGGTGTCTGTGTACTACCACTGCCAAATGGACGACCCCACAGGCATTGGCGGTGTGTGCCAGAACTGAGGCCTGTTACAGGCCTGTTATTGAAAAGTGCCAGAGGGGCAGCAGCAGGTCTAGACCTGATAATCCGGAGCTATCGAGGGAGCTCACTGTAATCTCATACCTTCATACCCACCACATAACCTTCACGGCTTGAGAGTGTGATTTGATCTTGATCGTAATCTGATCTTGGTCATCTCAACGAATCTAATCCAAGTCATCTTGCACCTTTTTCCAAGCAGGCGAGTACATGGTGTCAGCTGTCGTGCGAGGCTCCCCCGTGGATGTGCTGGATGTGCTCATGCATGGCTCTGCCAACACCACCATTCTGGGGCCTGCACGCAAGGTGCGTACAAGGTCACTGTCTTGAGGTTTGGGGCTGAGCCGGGCTGTGGGTGCGTGCTGCTGGGGACTTGGGGCTTGCAGGGTTCCAGGGGCCTCAGCCTGAAGCTGGCAACCTGCTGGGCTGTACGTCAGGCTCATACGTATGTATGCATGCTGCTGGTGGATTGAGTAAACCGGAAGGGGCGCAGCTGCGAGGTGGATGGGGTGGTGTGGGACCAGGCTAATGTCAGGTGGCAGCAGCTGGGGGCGGGGGCAGCTGGTGCGCATGGACATGCATGCGACTCCTGTCGCGCCGTTGCTTGTACCGCATGTGTGCTGCGCCTACCGGCATATACGTACTGCTCACTTTTAGAGCGCACATGTACCGCCAGCACGGACGCTTTTGTACTGCCTGCATCCTGTCTGTACTGCCGCAGGTGGAGGTGCTGCAGTGCACCAAGCCCGATGACCACACGACCAAGGAGCTGATGCGTATCACGATCGAGGCGCCCGGATGGGCTGGCAAGTTCTGCGCCCCGCGCGTCTTCCCCGTCGAGCGCATTCTGAAAACGGATGAGACAGGGCTGTACTGCGTGCTGTTCACGACGGCTGATGAGCTGGCGGTGCGCGGCTGTGACACGTGCATGCTGCGTGGCAGCTTGGGGGCCACGGCGGCATCTGGGACGGAGACAGAGACCCGGCAGGTAAGGCCGCTGAAAGGCCAAGGCCTCCGAGAGGCAGGGATTCCAGGTCTGGGCCGGGAACTGGGAGCCCCGCTTGCTGCTAGTTTCTTGCGGCTGCAGTGCAATCATGGTTACTCTCATGGTTACTCTTGCATGCGCTGGCCTCACCTCTCATATGCGCTTGGCTATACACGGCCTGGGGGAGGGGTGGAAGGGGGATTTAAGCGCTTCGCAGCCACGATGCTGGTCTCCTTGCTGGCTCAGCGGCTCTTGTGTGGGGATTGACGTCACCATTGGATCATCCATGACCATCAGCGGCATCACAGGTTGTGTGACCTTGACTCTGCACGTGTGATGCTGCTTGTGAGCAGACGCAAGAGGCACCCGCCTCGCATGGCAGGGGCCGCGGCTCCCTATGGGCCAACTGGCCTGTTCATGGCAAGGTGCGCGGGACAGGGGCCGACTCAGCTTGCACATCCTGGTCTTTGCGTTTTGCGCTGCGTTGCGGTTCTTGCACTTTGCGCTGCTTGCACAGTCCTCCTAATCCTGGCGTTTCGCTTGGTGTGATGAGTCCATGCTTCATGTATGAAGTACCTTCCCGTCATGCTTGTGCTTGATACCTGTTCCTACCGGTTGCTGCCAGTGCCCGTTGTCCTCAGACCGTGCCTCAGGCCCTGAGACACATCACCTTTTCTCTCACTTGATGCATGTTTCCTCTCATTCCGCGTGGCTTTCTTGTTCCTTTTGGTGCCCAGGTGCGTGGTGGCTACACCATCTCACCGCTCACAGAGTACAAGCTGGAGTCGAGTCCTGAGGCCCTGCTAACAGCCATCATTAAGGCACGTATGAGCACTCCATTTCCAGTTCATTACTTCCCTTTTACATACCTACCTGGGCCAACCCTCAGCTCCCCTACCACTCTGACTGTACTACCCACTATTACAATAGCGCCACAATAGCCCACAATAGAACAAT
This sequence comes from Chlamydomonas applanata, assembly GCA_001662365.1. Lineage (NCBI taxonomy): Eukaryota > Viridiplantae > Chlorophyta > Chlorophyceae > Chlamydomonadales > Chlamydomonadaceae > Chlamydomonas > Chlamydomonas applanata. Next base: position 87,826 of record BDCZ01000136.1, read on the forward strand.
ACTACTTGGAACCTGCGTGCCCTCTTGGCACCCATCACACATGTCCCTCATTCCCTCCTACTGCAGGTGGACCTAGGCGGTGTCTGTGGGGAGCGGTCATGGGGGCGGCCATTATGCGATCTACTGGGGTGGCGTGAGGCCTTCCTGGACCGTATCCTCATGTCGGTCATTCTGGTGAGCCGTTCAAGTCACTGGCTTTCTGCCTGTTTGGATCCCTGGCTTACTGGTTGAGCTCCGTAGTTCGGTGGCTGCTTGTGTGGTGTTAAAGAATTGCTCGGTGCACTGGGTAGGTAGGTGCAGCAAGCCCTGCTCAGCACTGGTGTGGCACGCAGTGTGAGACGAGGGCAGCTCGCATTGAAGAGCTGGACCGTGCAGCAACCCGGGATACCAAACCACCTGATACCCCACCCATGTGAAACGCGAAACTGTGTGTACCGCATGTACTGCCTGTGCCGCCCCCTCAGGTGCGGGACGAGGTGGAGCAGGGGCGGTTTGCAGTACAACCGTTTCAGCTGGTGGGCACTCAGGGAGGGAGCATGGGTGCAGCCGCCCGCACCGCCAGCATGCAGCCCGGGGCCCCTGGGGGCATCCCAGCGGCCTTGGGCGCGGGCTCTCGCTTCTTTGCACAGAATGCAAAGGCGGTGGCTGGCGCGGCAGGGAGCCTTACGACAGTTGGGCCCAGCAGTCAGGGGCGTGGCGCGCTGGCCAGCCTGCGGTCTGTGTCTGCACGGGTGCGCTTGCCTTCGGGGCTTTGTGCATGTGTGCAGCACACACTTGGCTGGGGTGCACCTCGCTGCCCTGGCTGCTTCATGCACGAGCTTGCTATTCGGCATTCCTCTTGTCCATCCAGCTTGGGCTCTTGTGTGACCCTGGCTGCTTTTGGCGAGCGTGTGCTGCGCTCGCTGCACCCTGTGGTGCAACGCAGCTGCACATTGTGGCCTGCCCGCCCCCGCTGGCCCGGGCCAGACAGCATGGCACCCATGCTGCTGCATGCACTGCAAGCACCCGTACCTTTGCATGGTGTGCTTGCCGCTGTCCTACCCCCTGTGGCATGCCAGCATGCTCGGATCCTTGCGGATGCGTGCTGGCTGATCGCGCCTGGATCGTCTGCCCTGCAGAATATGGTGGAGGCCGTGACGGCTGCTGTGTCACCAGCAGGCGCCAGCATTGCGCGCGTGAGCAGTGCGGGTGAAGGGGGCCCTGCGATCCTGGATACAGAACGCATGAGGGACCTTGCCAAGCTGGAGGGCCGGTTCTGGAGCCAGATCCACTCGCCCGGCACGGTGCGTACTTTTTTTTACTTTGCTCAACGTGCTTGGCATCACTGTTGGCATGATGCGTTTGGAGTGCGCCGTGCCTGCGTTGGTTGTACTGCTCAACCGTGACGTACCGCATGTACCGCACGACACGTGCCGGTGCTACGCATATACTGCTTCACACGTGCCGCATCTCACCGGCTGTGCTATGTTGCATGTACTGCCTGTGGTACTGCACACATTGTACTGCCTGATGTACGTGCACATGGGCTGCAGGACGCTCCATTCGTGGTGCGTGGGCCTACGTACTTGAAGGACAAGAAGAAGATCCCAGCAGGTCTCACACAGGTGAGGCAGGTCCCTTCCAGCTGCCTGCTGTCCAAACCATGCGCTTACCTGATCCCCTGTCTGATCTCCAATCCCCAATGAGAAGTGGAAAAACAACCTCTGACACTGCACGTTGGTTGCTGCGCTGCGCGTTGCGTGCGTCGCTGTGTGTCGCTTGCATCGCTGCAGTTTGTGTTTGCGGCGATGGACGTGATTGAGCTGCCCAGCGCCGTGGGGCATGTCGCGCGCTTCCTGCCCTCCATTCGCGACTCTGGGGTGCCGTTCGCCTTCATCATCAATCTCATCATCCCCGGTGGGTGCCACCAACAGTTGGGTTGGCAGAGGATGACGGTTTTGGGTGTAGCCAAAGGGGTCAGCTTGACCCAGCCGAATGTATGTTGCGTGCAGCTGACGCTGGAGCAGGGCTTGCATACTGAGTAGGAATGGCTTGCTCCAACTGCTGAAAAATGGCTGGGTCAGGCCAGCCACAGGTGTTTGTTTCATTCAAAGAAAAACATATGTAATTATGTATGTGTTGTTTTGCCCGCAGGCACGCCGCTGCTGGGCATCGTGGCCACATTTGCCACTGAGCAGCACCCCTCAGAGCTGCTGCGCAACCCGCCCCGCCACCCAATGGAGGAGGACCATGACTGGCAGCCGTTCGATTTTGTGCTGCACAAGTGGGTCTGCCACAGCCGACATTCGCTACCTATCTGCCTGCCCAACTAGTCATAGTTGCAAACGAACTGTCTGTGTGTCTGCCTGCCCAACTAATGTTCAATAATTTGATGCACGGGTGGCACTCAGTAAACCTGGGCACCTGCACTTGGGCACCCAAGATCAAGGGGACCGCGCTGGGGGTCCATGTCTGAGCACCAGTGTCAAGGCCCTGATCGTCGCTTGTGCAGGGACCTGACCGGCAGACTACCTGGAAATGCTGTGCAAACGTCATGTCCTTACCTGTGCTTCATTGCTCTCCACCCTGGTTTGCTGCAGGTACCTGACGGGGACTGACGAAGTGCGCAACAAGATGCTGAAGCTCATCCCCCACATTGCAGACGGCTCCTGGATGATCAAGCAGTCCGTGGGCACCACGCCAGTCATCCTGGGCAAGGTGCATGCCCTCATTTATTCCTCCCTCTTGCTCTTGTCCTTGTCCTGGTTCCTTTCTTGTTTTCTTCCTCCGTTTTCACCGGGTTTTCACAGGGCGCGTGCCCTCATGAATTCCTCCCTCTTGTTCTTGTCTTTGTCCTTGTTCCTGTTCTTTTCTTCTTTTGGTTTCATCGGGTGTACGGAAGGGGCGATGTGTGCCTGCTGGGGTTGGGTGCGGGTGTGGATGCGTAGGGTGTGGATACAGGATACGTAGGAGGGTCATGACACCACTCCTGATCCCCCGCCGCCGCACGTGTGCTGTACTCTACTGTACTGCTGTACCGCAGGCGCTGAAGACGACGTACCATGTGACGCCGCAGTACATTGAGATTGACATTGACATCTCAGCCAATGCAGTGGCCTCCTATGTCACCGGCCTCGTAAGGGGGGCCACCAAATCGCTCGTGATTGACATGGGTGCGTGGTGGCCTGCAGGGTGGCGATGGTGCTGGAAGCTGAAGTTGTGCAGCTAGTTTTGGGCGGGGAGCACTGAGAGGCATTGGGGGCCGCAGGTGCTGGAGAATTGAAAAAGTCCTCCCAGGTGGAGGCTTGAGTAACGGAGCCTCTGGTGTATGCTGGGGCAGCAACGCTTGGGTGGGGGCACGTCCAGGCATTGCGGAAGTCTAAGGGCATTGATGGGGCACGTTTGATTTTTAGATATTATTAGATAATACTAGCTATGAATGTGCCCGTTTTTGGCGTATGATCAGCTCCTGAGTGTGGAAAAGGTGTCATCTGTGCTTGATCCTCACACAGGTTTTGTGCTGGAGGGCACAGCACCATGGGAGCTGCCCGAGGCCCTGCTGGGCACGTTACGGCTCAACTACCTGGACCTCAAGTTTGCAAAAAAGGTGCGGGCCGGTCTGTTGTTTCCAAGTTGCAACTCGTGCATCTGACCAGCTGCAGAAACTGACATCGCCGAGACCTAACCGACCCAACCGCCCGCAGATTGATGTGACAAAGGAGATCCCCCTGCGGCCGCCCACCTACCTGCCACGGGAGCCTGTGCCTGCCTCACCCGACATGACCCGGGGGGGTTCCCACGCCTCAGAGGCAGGCATGTGCAATGGGACACCACTCAAGCCAGGCGGGGATTACGGGGTGGCGACGTTTGCAGGTGCGTCACAGTTCTTAGTTTTGGCATGGAGTCCAAGGCTCGTAGTGATGTTGAGGCTTGGCGGGGTCAGGGTCTGGGGCAGTAGGTTCTGTGTAGTTACCTGTTGTGTGTTGGGGTATAAGGTGACAGGCATGCAATGTGCTTGTGCCCTGCCATCTAGGGGCTTGCAGCTCTACTGTGTCGTAACCAGTTGGACCGTTTGCACTGGGGCACAGCACTTTTAAATGCATTTTGCGCATAGCATGTGGGTCCTGGCACCTCGCTTTCACAAGCGGCTTCACAGTTCAGGTTTCAGGCTTGTTGTAGGCTTGTAAGCTCAAGTCTGCTGGATCCGACACCTGGTTTTGTTGTGTGTGTGGGCCGCTAACTTATTGGATACATTGGTACCCGGCGCTGGATGGGTACACTACATGTTTCATAGGCAAGCCTGTATCCGGCTCTGCCTCTGCTGAGCACGCAGGCGCCGTCGCCGCCCTGAACGACATGCGCGCGTCGTCCCCCAGTCTGACTGCCACACCCGGCGGCCCTGGCGGCTCCGGCACCGCAGCCCCCCTTGCAACCACCGCCTCAGCACGCGACAGCGCTGCGTCTGGCGGCGGCGGGGCCGCGAACAACGCGGGTGCTACAATCAGTGAGCGGCTGCACCTCTCTTCCCAGGGCTCCACCACGACATTCGGCATGCGGCACCGCTCTGGTGCCAGCCACTCACGCACCCCCTCCACTCTAGATGGCGGCTCTACCCTGAACAACATGCTGGCCACAAGCTCAGGGCCCCCCAGTGGCCTACCCCCCGGGCTTGCGCCCCTGTCTTCTGGGGCCGGTGGGACCCCACAGGTCAGTGCGCCACGCACCAACCCGCCCACCCCTCACAAGACCAGTGGCAAGGCGCTGTGACAGGCGTGAGGCGTGACAGCTGTGACAGGCGGAACTTTGGCCGGCGTGGGCTGTGACAGGCGTGGGCTGTGACAGACGCGAGCTGTGAACAAGGCATCTGTGAGGCGTACGTGCAATGGTACAGAGTGGGGTGCACACACGCCCTGCGAGAAACCCCGTGATGCAAGCACAGCGCAAGCACACAGCCATGCCGAAGGCAGCGGGGAGGGGGCCTCGGTGGGGGCGTGTGGGAGGTCTATTCCCTTGGCGATGGTTCCTTGGAAGGGTTGGGGGGTGGGGTGGGGTGGGGCGGGGCGCGCGTGTGCAGGGCGGAGGGTCGGTATGGTGGGATGGGGAGGAGAAGATTTGATGCCTCAGGAGCAGCAGCAGCAGCAGCTGCAGCAGCGTGTGAGATACCAAGTATGTCGCGCTTGTCTATTGCTGCTAGCATCCTGCAGGGTGCGGGGGTTGCATCATGGGCAATCTCAGGCGGGTGGGTATTTCAAGGCTTGGGTCACAGTGCTGAAGCAGTGATGCAACGCTTGCGGCTTTTATTGCTGGTAGATTTGTCTCGCTGCTGCTCCACTAGCTGAGCCTGGGCCAAGTTTGTGAGTCAGGGCTTGGGAGTCTCTTGTGAGTGGGAAGGGGGCCCTGCTCAGGAGGTGAGCCACGTGAAAGAAAACCGCCATCCGTACATATCCGGTAAAGGGCGAGGCGAGGGGTTGGCTTGACAGTGGACAGGCGTCTGTGAGATGATGCAGTCCACTACTGGGGGCCCTGCTGCCGGCTGGTTTTCTTTCATCGTTTTTGTCCCATCTTTGCGTGCGGCCGTGAAAACAAGAGCAGGTGACCGGAGGCGTAAACAGCACTGACTGGCTCATCTTGTGCTGGCTCATGGTGACATGGCTATTGCCTGGCTAACGCAATCAAACCGGTACTGCATGTAGTGCCATCGGCACAGGCTTCTTTTGGCTCGCTTGCTTTTGCTCATGCCTTTGTCCTTTCTCGCTGGGGCCAGTGTGTGCACCTCGTGCGCTGCTCACGTCAGTCTGGTTAGTTTTGCATCGGCATGGCAGCACTGCTGGTAGGTGCGCCGGGAGGTCGCCAGCCGAGTCACACATGTGATGTACATTGTGATTGCGTGCGTGCCAATGGAGCAGCTGGCAGCTTGAGGACTTGTGGAAGGTGTTATGCCTGGTGTTATACCATTGCGCATCGGTGGGCATCTGTGAAAGGCGGGTGTGTTATGGACGCATATTCCATGCACATTTTAAGGCACTAAATGAGTGGTTGTAAGCCACGTGTCTGAACACTGCAACTCATGAGAACAGCCCTGGAAGCAGCCCTCACTCACTGACATAACTCCCGACCTCATCCGTGCAGCATGCATGCATGCATGCGTTATTGCAACAACCCCATTTACACATTACCCACGGGCCACAGATAAAAAGGCCAGCCAATGGGATCATTACCAGACAGGCCTTCCGCAACTAGGTCTTCACTCTTCAGGTGCCAGCTACTCTGGTAACACTGCTAAAAAACACAGAATGATGATCTGGGGGATCGTCACCCCTTCATGCGGTGTGCATAGGAGCACCCACTGCAGCTGATGACAATATGCATGTGATGCATCTGAATGACGTACAGGCATGCAAAGGAAGCCAACTACACTGGATCGGAGTACAGCGCGCCGCCTTGTGCTGTCCAGCCACAAGCACCCCCCCTCTATGATCAGCAGGCTGACATCATAATGTCGTAAACACTTGGAGCAGCCATCCAGACAGGCCCATCTGTCCACCTAGTTAAGCAGCGTGTCACAGCTCCATGTCCTGTCACAGCCCGTGTCCCGTCACAGCTCATGTCCCGTCACAGCTCGCTGCCCGTGTCACAGCGCTCGCCCCGTGCCACAGCCCGCCTCACATCACGCAGCACTTGCTGGCCACTGCCGCCTTGACCCTGCTCATGGGACCACCAGCATCCTCCTCCTCACTCGTACCGCCCCCTGGGGCCACGCTGGGCGGTACGCCCGCTATTGCCGCACCACCGCCCTCGACCCTCAGCCGCTTGGCAGGCCGGAACACTGTGGGTCCCCCAGGACCTGAGCCAAGGCTGGCGGAGGATGCCAGCAAGGCCTTCTTCGCCTCGGCGTACGCGCTGTACGGCTGTACGCGCCACAGGAGCGTACCGCCGGTACCGCCATTTGCGCCGCCGTTTGTACTGCCGCCATTTGCGCCGCCGTTTGTACTGCTGCCCACAGCGGCGGCGGCGGCGGCGGCCTCTGCGGCAGCTGCGCGCTGCATGGCCGCCTGCAGCTCTGCCGCAGGAGGGCAGCCTGGATCCACCTCAGCCAGCAGTCCACCTAGGGACAGCGGCCCAGCTGCATGTGCGCCCGGCAGGTGGCAGCACAGCTTGGTTGCATGCGAGACAGGTGGGAGGGTGTGGGTCAAGCAGGTTGACAAGCAGCAGTGGCAATTTGTACGCCGCCTTGCACCAGGCACTGTGCTGATTGTGTGTCCACTTTGGGTGTTTTACCTGGGGAAGCAGCTGCCTGCGTGCGTGGCATGCAGCACGAGCAGACCCACGCAGCTAGCTGCATCCACACACCTGGGGGCAGTACAGTGATGCGGGGTCGGCCAGGGCACCCTGCAGCTTGCAGCCGCCTGATCGCTCCCATGATATGGGGCGTGCCTGTCGCGCCCTCCTGCCACACGTGCAGCACGTACGGCCGGTCCACCACCGGGTCTGGGCCCCACAAAGAAGCATGTGGCACGTCGGAGCGCGACTGCAGGGCAGCAGCAAGCAGCAGGCGGGCGGCCCCATTGCATCAATGATTGATTACCCAATGGCACAGCACAGCCGTGGACACAGAACGGGACGTTGCTCAACATGGGTTTGACATGGGCTCGACATGGGTTCAGCATGGGATTTTAAGGGACCCAGTACAGCTCAGCCGAGAATCGTGTACAGCTGCAGCAGGGTTCAACTTGAAAAACATCCTGTGCACAGCCCATGGGGAGTGAAAGTAATACAAGAGAGATGCAGCAGTGAGCGGGCTGCCGCACCACATTGAGGTGGCCCACGAAGCGTGCCACAAACTCCAGGGGGTTGTACTCCGACACGTCATCCCAGTCACCACTGGCAGCAGAGCCAGCTGCGGCGGCAGTGTCAATGTCCATGGGGCCGGGCCCGCTGCTCGTGGAAGCCCCAGCCGCCGCCGCAGCAGCAGTCGCAGTGTCCGTGGCTTCATCCCCTGGAGCAGTCATGGTGCTGTCGGGGGCAGCGTTGATGCCGGTAGGGGCAGGGGCGGCGATGCCTGCCCGCTCCACACGCACCGCGGCCGCATGCACCAGGGGGGCCAGCACAGAGAACGCGGCCCCTGTCATGAACGCGTCATATCTACAAGGGGCAGCGTGGAGTGGGGCCCAGCCGCAGGGGGGTCAAGGAGGGTTCAAGGTGGGCGTTGAAAGGTATAATTAAAGTCCAGGTGCATCCGGCAAAACAGTGCAACACAGTACACATACAAGGCTGTGCCAGGCGGCATGCAGTACAGATAAGGCAGTACACAACACAGTGCAGTACAGTACAGTACAGTTGGAGTGCATCACACAGTACAGTACACTGAAGTGCATCAAAGGCAATGCAGAATGCGTTGCAAGGCAGTACAATGCAGTACCACAGCGCGGGCACGCATCCTGGCCTGTGCACGCACCCCGCCTCGTGTGCCGCGCCGCCCGCTGACACGTCCGCGTACTTTTTAAAGCCCGGGGCATGCACTGTGTGAGGAATGACCACCTGGGAGGGAAGCAGCAGTGGGCAGGGGAGGACGGTCTCAAGTTGGAACAAAGCATGGCCCAGAGCGCGACGAACAAACAGAGGCCATACATGTGTAAAGAGGTCAAGTCTAGAAAAGAAGACATGAAGTTAAAGAACGGCTGGGGCAGTGGGCAGGGCCAGGCAGGTGACGCAGGAGGCTGCTGCATGCTAATGGAGTCGATGGACAGTCGAGTAGCAGTGTGCATGGGCTGCACCCTTTCACGCATTTGTATTGATTCATTTCATCAGTTTACATCCTTTCATCAGTTTACATCAGTTCAGGTCAGACCCAGGGTTCAGAGGTCAGGGCGTTTAGACCAGGCTTTGCGTTTTAGGTCAGAGTTCAGGTGCTTGAAGAAACACACACCTTGCGTCCCAGGTGGGCCGACAGCTCAGCCGCCTGCACACGTGCTGCCTCCAACACCGGGCCCTCTGTGCAAGCAGGACAGGGCAGCCCAAGTGGGTAAGTGATCAGGTGGGTAATGATTGATTGCGTGGGTTGGGTAAGTGGGTGGAGGCACAGCAGTGGCAGTGACCTTGCGCTCAATGTTTTTGTGTGTGTGACACACAAACTGGTGCATTGCTGTTTGGTGCAGCACTGAAGGGGCAGTCTGCTGCCAAGAGCCTAAGCAGCAACAAGGTGACCATGACCCACACGGCGACCTCTCCGCACTTCAGGCACAGATACAGCCACAGATACACCACAAACGTGCCGCAACAAGGTAAATGCAGTGAAAATTCAGTGCGAAAACAAGTATAAACCCCTGGATGACCCACCCTCTGTCGTTGCCTTGAATACCTCCCCCAGGGATGTGTCAGGCAGCAGGTCAGGGAGCTGGCGTGCAAGGTGCTTGGTGTCATACACACCACCCCTGGCGGTTGGTGGTTGGCAAGTTTTGTCATGGTTTAGTTGGTTAGTTGGTTCATGACAGGAAGATGTGGGTGCTGCATCACGAGGGTGTGCAATGAGTGAGGAGGCGTGACGGAAATGCCATTGGACGAGCGACGTCTGAAACCTAAACCTCACAATTGAACCATACACCTGAGTTTTGCCAAGGAAGTCAGGGGTTTCAGGAGGTTCAGGAGGTTCAGGAGGTTATTATACGGAAGCTGGCGACCCACCTGAACCAGCTTGCTACCAGCACCTTGTAGTCTGCCCAGCGCACAGGCAGCGAATTGGGCCCGGTCGCAAACGATGCCAGAATGTACTGCGGGTGTGCAGCAGGCACGGAGGGGGGCCGGGGCAGTGGCAGGGGCAGGGAAGGATGAACAGCGTGAATAGGCAGCAGGAGAACGGCCAGCCCTCCCCCACATGTGCAAGCATGCCCAAGCATGCCATTTACAGGCCGCATGCGCAAGCATCCCAACTGGCCAGTGTTGCCTGTTTAATGGTACCAGAACTGGGCGAACGCTGGAGTCACAACCACAGGTGCCAGGAAATCATCCACATAAGACCCACACACCCAGCGCTACACGCACCGCAATGTCAAAAGTACAGTTGTGGCCGACCACCGGCTTGCCGGCATCCCGGATTGCACGTAGCACCTGAGAAAGGAGCCGGAAGCCGGGCAGGAAACTCATCGCAAGAGGCTGGCCACGGAGGTGCTCAATCAAGGCGTGAATTCCAGCAAAACATACAAGCGTGTTCTGCGTGGCGGCTGCGTCATACAGTTAGAGCGCTCCAGACGTACCCCTGCCTTCAAAGCTGGTGTAGTCTGCCACCCAGGCATCGCGGCTGGATGGAGGCAAAGTACGCAGCAGCAGCAGCAGCAGCAGCAGCAGCAGCAGCAGCACCGCCATCGCCACCGCCACCGCACACCACCCCCGCCCCGCTCCCAACCCCGCCCCCAACCCCGCCACCCCCCCCATCAACCCTGCAAACACTACAACCACAGCACCAAAGCACCACGGCCAGCACCAGCAGCGCACATGCACACCCACGTTCAACAACCAGTTTTTGAGCCTGGATGCGTGCTGCCATGAGCAGAAAGTAAAGAAAACTAAACAGTGAACAGCTGCACACCCACCTCACTAAAGCCCGAAGCCTCTGCCAGCAACCGTGAGCGCCGTGCCGCCTCAGCCGCCTCATAAGCAGCCGCCTCCTCACGGGTTGACCGCACCAGGCGCTGCGCGGACGCAGGTTCAAGGTACGCGCAGCCGGAGGTGATGCAACGATGCAAGGTGCATAAGTTGCCAACACTACAGTCGTACAGAGCTTGGTGGTGCAGCCGCACGTCACAGATTTGGCATACGTTGCCAACAGTACAGAACTTGTAGCGTACCAGTCAAGCGGTAAACAACCATTTCTAGTGTGAAACAGCGGCTAACAAAGTAAACATTGGAACCAACCACCACCCACCACAACCAACCAACCTACCAACTGACCAAATCAACCACGCACCAGGTGCGTCCAGTTGTCGATGTCCACTTTTTGGATGTAGAAGCCCATGTGTGGCTTGTCAGGCTTGGCTGCGGACGCCGTCCCTGCCTCCGCTGTCCCAGCAGCAGCATCACCGCCCTGTGGCTGGCCCACTGCCGTGGCCTGGCCAGCACCAGCGCTGGTCGCTGCCTCTCCAGCTGCAGCACGCGCAGCACCACAGTGCAGTGCAGGAGCAGGAGCAGGAACGATCACGCACATGTGGTGGTTGTGCAGCCCAGACCCTGACGGCCTGACCTACCCTCTCACTATGTGATTCACAATCCCTTCAACAGCAGCTGGTGCTGGTGAAGCTCTGTTGCTGTGGTACTGTGATGCCTGTGCAGGTGCCACAGTCTGGCTGATGTGGAGGCTAACTGCTGTGGCAGCATCCCTCACAGCTGCAAGTGCCCCGTCCTTCGACACCCCACCATCACCCCCCCGCACACCTGCAGCCGGGAAGTTGGACGGCTTGGCCAGCTCCTGCCAGCACAGCAGCCTCTGGAATGAGTTCATGCGCGGGAGCTGTAGCGCAGGCTCACAGCCTGCCAGCCATGCATGCACCTGCATGCAAGCAAGCATGGACGGGTCATGCAGGCAAGCATGGACGGGTCATGCAAGCAAGCGTGGACGGGCCATGCAAAGCAGGGGGGAATAGGGACTGTCACAAAGACAGGTGCTGCACGACTGTTCACCTCCCAACACATTGTTAGCCCACCACAAGCCACCCCACCTTCCCCCATTCTCACCCTCAAGACAAGAACAATACCCCAAAACGAAAACAGCTATCCTCAACACTGTCCCCAATACAAGAACAAAACTGTACTCAAGCCAACACTCCCCACAGTACAAGACCGAAAGCCACAAGCACACACGCGCACCTCATCCAGCAGATCGCGTACAAACTTGACATCCCGATCCCCAGTCACCGGCACGTCGGGTCGGGGCTCCTCCCCACGCCACTTGGTGGCCTGCAACCAACACACAGGCCACAAATGGATGAGTGAAACCAACCATTTCCCGCGATCATTTCCCCCCTTTGTGGGGTTGAAGGTTCAAGGCTTCAAGGTATACGTTGCATGCGCACTGAATACCACCTGTGGGTGGTAGCTCCAGATGGCACGTCGAAGCAAGTGTGGCACAGACACATGGTGCAGCACCAGAGATGATGCACTACCACTGGATTAAACAGTGACAACTTCCCTAGCCAACCAAGAACCACATGTATTCATCTGCGCTGCACTGAAAATCAAAACAATGTGTTGTAGGCGCGCCGCGCACCCGCAGCACGTGGTCGTCATGCTGGCGCAGCGCCATGTACGGCACGCCCTGCCGCACCCACTTGTTGAAGTCAAAATGCTGTGGGGAAAGCACACCGGAGCAGGCACACAGCAGCAAGGTTGCTATAACAGCGCTGTTGACCATCGGCGACGGTGCGGAAACAAAGTGCTGCTGAGTGACTACTACGCGAGTCAAAGCAAGTGGCCAAACGCTGTGGAGTCACTGTGCTGCAGAACAGAACGCAAAGACATGGCCAGCAGGCATCAAGGCAGACATATGGGTGGCAAGGTGACAAGCCAGGTGGCGCGCGCCCAACAGCGGCCTGACCCATAACAGCCCCAGGAGCCAGCAGCAGCCAGGAGCCAGAGGCACTTGCATACTGCATGCACAAGCATGGGCCTTAGACCTCGACCCTTGAGCCCCTCAGCACTCAAGTCTTACCCTCTCTAGTCTTGACCACTGAGCCCCTGAGCCCCTGAGCTCCTGAGCCCCTGAGCTCCTCAGCCCCTGAGATCCTGAGCCCTTGAGCTCCTCAGCCCCTGAGATCCTGAGCCCTTCAGCTCCTCAGCCCCTGAGCCCCCTCACCTGCCCAGCCAGAAAAGAGAAGGCACCAGCATCCACCAGGAAGCGGCGCGTGGGCACCTGGGGTCCAGGCAGCTCAGAGGCCGCAGGCTCTGCACGCAGCAACAACGTAACGTTATATTGTACAGTATTCTTATACTGTACAAAATATGGCAGCAACGGCGAGTGGTGAGTGGAGTCAGATCGCCACTCGCCATTACTGCCGTGGTTTTGTGATAGCAGATCTCAAAGCGCTCAATCGGGACATGCTACTACTCAACCAGGGTTTAGGGCTCCCTGGTGTATGCTCCCTGACCCATACATCAGGGGGGATACGCTAGGCAGCGCTAAACCCTGGGACCTTGAACCCGGCATCCTGCACGCTTTACTTGGGCACGCCCGTGTACGCACGCACACATGCAAACCCCGCTTACTATCTGGTCCTAGACTCAGTGCGAGTGCTTCTGGATTCAGACCTCTACTCCACATACCTGGAAACACGTACGCGTTGAAAGTCTTGGCACTCCACGTGGCGCCATCGCGAGAGGGGCTGAAGCATGCCAGACCAAACTGTGTGATCACATAATTAGCCGCGGCGTCACGGCATTTGGTGTACCTGCACCACGTGTACATCGCGCATGTGATGAGCACCCATTGCGAGAGTGTGGATGCAGCACGATGGGGGCATGCACAGAGGGTGTCAGGCATGTGCGGGTGCAGGGGGGCGTCTGAGAGCAGGGCCTCCTTGGCGGAGCCTCCAAGCCACCTGCTGCAACTCCGCCAACACCCCTCACAGCCCCCCCCCCCCTCCAGTACAGCAGCAGGTAGATAGCAATAGCGTTTGGGCGCATGCCTGCCAGCATGTATGCCAATCACTGCAAGCCGTGCACCTGTCTTGTGGATCGTCCAGGAACTCGTCCTTTGCCCCATCAGTGAACAGGCCAGTCATCTCCAGGTCCAGAGCACAAAAGGCACAGTCCTTTAGCGCGGCTTTGATTGCAGGCAGCTGCTCACTGAAGTTGTCACGCGTGACGTCCACCAGATCAACGGCATCCCCGTTCACCGGCCCGTTGACCGCGTTAGGTGCGTGCATGCTTGGACGGCCCATGCTGGCGCACCGCGTGGGCGCGAGCGAAATGAAGAGATGCGGCTGCAGCGCACGCACGTGCGCAGCAGTGCTTGTGGTGTTGAGCTGCCGGCGCGCTGCAGCGCGGCGCAGCGATGTGTGTGCTGAGGCTTGAATGCTGTGACTTGGGGAACTGGTGCAAAGGCCGCGAAGCAGGTGTGCAGCGGAAGCACGGCTGCCCCCCCTAGTGGCCGCTGTGCTGATGCGGTAGAGCACAGCCACGGCGCCACTGCGATGGTTGCGTGACGATTGTGATCTGCAGGCTGCGGAGGTGGTTGACGACCTGGAAGCTATACGACGATTGCTCTGTATTCCGTTCTTGTGTTCAGGTCCAATCACAACTGTTGAGGCCATGCATGACGTGGCATCGCCGAGCCGCCTGCCGCCTTCGATCTGTTTTACGTTTTAAAATGGCACGAAACAAACAAACTGCAAACAGCGGACACTCCATAGTCATTGAAAAAACCTTGAATGCACCCACGCATCAAGCCCCCACGGAATTGCGGTCAGCATCAATGCAGCTGCTATCAAGAGCGTCGTTTCTGTCTTTGTACAGACCCTCGTCCCGGCGCAACCCTGTGCTACGAGCATCCATGTTCAGCGGTCCAGGCAGCGAAAAGCTGATCAATCGAAGCTGCGAGGGAGCATGCAGCAAGTGGGTGCTCTAGATCTGATAGGGTTTCAACAAGGGTTTTTATTGCATGTCATGTGGATGGTTGACACTGGGTGGCATGTGGCTTATGTGGCTGTACAGGCTGGATTGTTTTGCGTGTACATTACGGGTTCTTCCTGCCCGTGCACGCGCATACGCCCACATGCTCCATGCATGCACCACGGACCAACGTGTGCAGCTGTGCAAATCAGCAGTTCAGCACATGTGATCCTCAAGGCCACCATCCTTTTCCTGTATCATGCACGGATCCACGTGGGTTGGGCTGACATGCAGGGACACGCCGCTGGTCACATCCCATGAGCTGCCCGAGCTCCTGGCCGCGGTGCCTGCATGGCAGCTGAAGGAGCAGCGCAATGGCGCTGAGTTGCACCGCACTTTTACTGCAAAGAACTTTTCAGCAGGTGGGTGGCTGAGCGCATGCACCATGCGTTGGATGGGTGCACAGCGCATGCGCCGAGCACTTGCATGGGTTGCCAAGCAGTTAGCCAGATGCATTGCAAGCGCCCCCAGCGTCTTGACGACTTGAGCATTGAACACCTGAAGGTCGGTGCAGGGCCGGAGCAAGCCGATTTTCCTATGTTGCCCTTGCCGTTGTACAAATGATGCTGCAGCCATCCGTTTCTTCAACAAGGTGGCAGAGGTAGCTGATAATGAGGGACACCATCCCGACCTCCACCTGCGCAACTACAGGCACGTGTTCGCAGCTGGGAAGATGGTGCAAGCATGGCAGTTAGGGGGACAAAGCCAAGGTTGACAGATGAATTCCCTGTTGCAACTATGCCGATGTAAGGGTGGCCGGTGTCAACTGCTCAGGCACAATCGCTTGTGACAATGCTGTAAGATGTGCAGATAAAGATCCTGCTCTTGCTGTGCTTGATTGGACCCGTGCTCGCAGGGAGGTGGAGATCGTGGTGAGCACACATGCTGCAGGTGGCCTCACATTGTATGACTTCATACTAGCTGCCAAGATTGACCAGATTGAGGGCGTGGAATACAGCCCCAAGTGGCTGCAGGCACAGCAAGAGGTTAAAAAGCAGTAGCAGCAGGAGGCGGCTGACCGCTTGTGGTACCACGGCGTCCATTATGAACGCTGCAAGCTGTGCGACGAGGTATAGAGAATCCTGTTGCTGAAGATCACAAGTGTGTACGAGACATGGACGTCGTGGAGATAGAGAGCAGCAGTAAGCGTAGTGCTGTCAATTCCAGGCTGTGATGGCATGTGCCACAGCCAGCAGTGGATGGTACTACCAATGGGGTCATCGCGGGATGCATGCATGCGAGGTGCAGGATGGCGCATGGCAAGGTTGGCGCATTCGGCCTTTGGGGTTGAAGACAGTTGAGGCAGACGCAAACATGGAACAGCTCAAAGTGGTATGCTGGCAAGGTGATGGCCGTTGATTGTGGCTAGCACATGATAAGCAGAAGTTGTTTTGGGAAGCTGTTGGGCTGTTGGGCTGTTGTTTTACTGGGGCTGGTGTTGCGTCAGACTGGGGAACGCCCCCACTATTTTCAGAGTGTCCTACATGACGTGTTTGCAAACCAAAGGAATGCTTGGCCAGTGACAAGAGGCCCCATCCAACAGCAGGGAATGCATTTCAGAATGCGCCGGCTCCACAGCGACAGCTTTTGAAGGTGGGAAGATTAGAAGCACCACACAGTCAGCGCACTCACCTATTGAGCAGTTGTGCATAACTGCATGTATTGTACAGAACGAAGTTGGTTGACCGTCGCCGATTGCGACTTGCTCGCATGTTATGCTGTGATTCTCATCACCACAGCGGACGCGGCCCTGGGGCTTTGCAAAGGCGTTGCATGGACCCTGCATCAACGTCCCTGAGATCTCTGGGAAGTCACGCATCAGTTGCACACGACTCCACCGCTGTGCTGGAGCAAAAAGCATCGGAGAGGGCAAAGGCTACTTTGGAGAGACTTCAGAGGCAAGACATCATGATTGCTGGAGGCAGGGTGCCTGTAGAGTGTACTCGTTTGTTCCTGGGTAGGAGAATGTCGGCCGCGTAGCAAATGCATCGCCACAACGTTTGTGCTTGAGTGACTGTCTCGAGCTTGCATGGGGTGGGCCCACCTGCATGATGTTGAGCTGAGCTCATGCCCCATGCACTGCATGTGCAGGCTTGCGAACTCGTTTGGGCAGCAGCCAGGGCCGGAGTCAGGTCATAGCTCACAGGGCACTGGCACGCGCTTGACAGCCGCAGCTGTCGAGGTTGCTGCGAGGCAGGAGCAAGACTCGGCGAGCCACCACACGACCACCACGTACCAGCGGGCACCCCCTGCATCTGAGAGCGCAGCGAGCACGGCAGTTGCTACGTCCGTACGCACTAGCCTTGCCAGTGACGTCAACGCTACTCGCAGCGCGGCCGCTTCTGGCGCGGTGCGCATCCCTACAGCTGTCACACACATACCCAGCGCATCTGACGGTGCAGAGCACGCAGGCACTGCCCCACGCATAGCACCACCAGGTCTGACTGCAGCCACGACAAGCACAGCTCAGCCTGGCATGCCAGGCGCACGGCCACGCTCCTCTTCCTCCTCACTCTCTTTATCCACAGGCATGCCACCCGAGGGGTTGTCTGGCCTCCACAAAGCAGGGGCTGGGGCACGTGAAGACGGCGTGCTTGCAGCTGCTGCCAGCATCAAGAATCAAGTCGCATCCCTGGGGCAAGCCATCACAGATATGTGCCGGAGGTCAGAAGGCGAGGGGCTGGCCCCCGCCCTGCCGCCGCCCCTAGACACTGCGCCCGGGATGCTGCCCGGTTCGGGGTTGATCAAGCGGGCAGGCGGCCTTGAGACCTCCCTGCGCAGTGGGGCGGGCCGCTCCACGGCAGCAGCAGCCGCAGGCACCTCCCTACACCACACGGCCTACCGCACATCAGGAAGCCATCGCGTGGATGTGGGGGTCGCTGGCATGGACAGCAGTGGTGCAGCTTTTGATCGCCCCCCGGCCTCGCCATATGCCTCTAGCAGGGGGGTGCCATACAGCCCGTCTCGGGCCTCGGGCTTGGGCCTACCAGCTGGGCTGGGCCTGGGCAGTACAGGCACGTACCGCCCGGGCTCAATCGCTGCCTCCCTGGCAGCAGCAGGCAGCTACGGGAATGCGTATGCAGGTGGCTACAGCAGCCCCACGGCGCGGGCGGGTGCAGCAGGCGCACGCTACAGCACCGGCGGGGCATCGTATGGCGCGGCTGCCGGGCTGGGTGCTGCCGGCGTGATGCCATCGCCGCCCCCCGTGCACTGCGGCCGTGAGGGCGGGCACCGTCCTGCCTCACCTGGCCGGCTGCATGCGGACGGGGGCGGCAGCGGGTATGCGGGAGGAGCCTACGGCACCGTACACGGCATGGCTGGTATGGGCACGGGTGCTGGCAGCTACGTGCTCTCAGATGCTCTGGCACGCGCCGCTGCGGCAGAGGGTTCCTTTGGGGCTGGTGCCGGGGCCAGTGGCGGCATGGCCGCAGTGCTGGCCGGCGGTGCCGGCGCTGCGGGTGGCGGCCGTGGTGGGGAGGAAGCAAGGCTGCGGGAGATGGTGCAGGAGATGCGGTCTGAGCGGCGGCGGCTGGAGGACCGGCTGCTGCATGGGGACTCGCATGGCGCGCGGCTGCAGGACACGCGTGACGACCTGGAGAAGCAGGTGGGCTGCACAGCCTGTACTGGTGGGAAAACATGCAGAATCATGAGATGGAGGCTGCAGCCCTGTATGAGACCCCACAAGAGGCCTACAGCAGCTACGGGCCATGTATTTGTGACTCAAAGTGCAGATGCTGCTCGCACCATCTGCAGCGAGTTTCACGTTTCCTTTGAGTTTTCGATTAATTAGATTCTTGATCAGACGCACCAGTCAGATGACGGCAAACCTTTGTGCAGACAATCTTGGGTGTCTAACGTGGCACTGTGTGGCCATGCTTGGTACTGAAGGTCACCTGCTTACTTGCTCCTGTGTGCGAGCTAGCTCCTGGCATTCGTGTACCAGGCTCATTGTGTCAACTAATCCACACAGAGCCGGCCACTTGCCCACGCCTGTGCTCCAGTATCCCCAACACACATCGTCTTCCCAGTCACCAAATGGCCCTGCCGTTGCTGCGGTGTACTGCTGCGTATTGTTCAAAGGTTGGCATACTGGCACGCGCGCGGGACACGCTGGAGGCGGAGGCGGGTGGGCTTGCAGCTGCGCGGGAGCTGGCTGCGGCTGCTGCTGCAGACGCGGACGCGCTGCGTGGGGCGCTGGCAGCGGAGCAGGCACGTGTCGAGTCCCTGCACGGCGTGCGCACCATGGTGGGTGGGGGCGCCGTGGGCCTGCTGCTCCAGGGTTGATCATAGAGTCCAGGGGCACACTGCAGGGTCTGCTATAGACAGAGTGGAGGGTGCTGCTGGAGGTGGCTGCGCCAGCACCAACCTGCGCAGACCTGCAGCTGCACCGCACTGCTGGCCAAGCCCCCAACCAGCTGAGCACCTTGTTCGGCACCACCGCCTGCCGCCCCTTGCGTGCAGATGGAAGCCAAGCTGGGCGAGCTGGTGGCAGCAGTGGAGGGCCTGCAGGAGCAGCACAGCCAAGCGGTGGGTGCGCTCGCACAGGAGCGGGACACCGCGCATCTCAAGTACCGCAAGGCGGCGCACCGGCTGGCGGCGGCCGAGGCAGCTGGCGAGAAGCTGACGGCCGAACTGGAGGCCGCGCGCAAAGATGTGTGTGTGGGGAGTGGGATGAGCCCAGGGGGGCACAGGTTTGCAGCCGGGATTACAAGGAGGAAGGGTAGGGTATAGGGTTAAGGGATTGCTCAAGGGTTTTGCGGCCTGAATCCTGATGGGGGTTGAAATGGGCCCGTGTACCATGATTAGTTCGGGTTGACTGTTGACCGGCATCAGGGTGAAGAGTGACTTGCACGCATTAGGGTATGGCCGTGTATTACGGGTGTGCTGCGGCATTGCATCCCTGCATGGCCACATTCACGCAACAAAGCAACTAACTGACCCCTTCACCGATCAACTCCGCGGCCGCAGCTGCATGGCCGCGAGCTGTCGCTGGTGGAAGTCAAAGCCAGTGCCGAGGTGCTGCAGGCAGCTAACGCGCAGGTGCAGGCGCAGCTGGCCGCAGCTAATAAGGAGCTGGAAGAGCGAGCTGCAGGCCTGGCGGCACAGGTGAGCCTTCTATTATTCTATGAACATTCTTTCTCCCTCTGATACAATACGAATCCCGTTCGATCAACATGAATCATAAACAATGCGGTGGGCCTTACAGGCACAGCATCCAGTGCTTGACACGGCTGTGTGCAAGTGGACTTGCGGGGCGATCAGCACACGAGGCATGACAGCTTGGCATGGTTACAGTGCGCGGTAGCGTGCAGGCACCATGCTGCCAAAGCGTGTGCCATTGTTTAGGAGCCTTTGGCTTGGCAGTTGGAACCCTGGTGCACATTGGCAGAGTCAGGCTTGACTGGCACAGGCCGTCTCTGATGGCCATTACGCTGTGTCTAAGAGAGCATTTACACTACACTGGCCCTGGACGTGTTGTGCTGCTTGGCTCATGCCCGTGCACGCGTGTGGATGCAGCTGGCCGAGGCGCAGCGGGGCGGGCAAGATGCGCGCTCCAGTGCTTCAGATGCATCACGCGCCGCTGCGGAGGCCCAGGCCATGGTGCGCCTGCTGCTTCCGTGAGGAGGAGACCTGTTGCAAAATTGCAGTGGTAGATTTTTGTGTCATTGGATCCTGATAGGCCCTGGCGGTGGCAGGAGGGCCCGGTATGCTGCTGTGTTTGTGCAGCACCGTGCTGTTGCATGCGACTGTCACAGAGGCCAACAGAGTATGAAATCAACGCACGCACCGGGCCTGGTGATTTTGGGTAGTGTGCTGGGCTGCGACCCAGCTGTGGACCCCACGCGACCTCCTGCCACACAACTCTTGCTTCGTGGGTGTTTTGTTGGAGTCGGTGTGTGGACCTTGTGTGGGGGTATTCATCACTGAGCGATTGGAACGCCTTTGCACTGCCCTATCGACTCCCTATTCCCCTCTCCGCCCCCAACACACACACACACACACACACCCGTGATGCTCGCAAGGTTTTTCATGCGATAACACACCCCTTCACAGGCCAAAGAGGTGGGATCACGAGCAGAGTTCCTGCGTGCAGAGCGAGAAAAGCTGCTCAAGGCGAGTTGCATGCTTCCTCCGCGTTCGTGTCGGCCTGGCTCATCCGCCCTCCTTGCGGGGTGCCCGTTCACTGAGGACTCTCATGTTTTTTTGCCTTTGGGCCTGAGAGCACCATCCTGTACGGCATGCAGGGACAGCTGTGCTTGCATGCCATGCTGAAGGGCAAGCGTGACACCGCGTGAAGGTTGACTGTGCGCTTGCTGGAGGGCAACATGCGAAGGAGCAGAACAAAATGCCTGTGTTTTTACCTTTGCATTGTTTGCTTTCCCATGGCAGGTGTTGGCATCGGAGCAGGAGGCGTCGGCAGTGCTGCGCCGTGATCTGGCGGCTGCGCACGCGCAACTGCGCGCAGCCGAGGCGGCACGCGGCGACGCGGCGTCCACGCTGCGCGCGCAGCTGGATGTCATGGTGAGGCGCAGACTGCTGTTGGTTTGGTTGGTTGGCAGTTTGGTTAGTCGATTCAAGGGATTGGCGGGTGGGTGGTCAGGTGGGTTGTGGCGTTTGGGTGTCACGTTGATTGCTTGTTGTTCATGGTTGGTGCATCCTGCAGCGACCCTTGCATCGCATACCATACCACTACCACCTATTTTGCGACCTGCGCCTAGTTTGCGACCTGCGCCCAATCCTGCACCCGATGCCGCCCCCCCCCCCCCCCCCCCCCCCCCC
>BDCZ01000136.1:110064-138946 GCA_001662365.1 Chlamydomonas applanata
GCGGCCGAGGCGGCGCAGCGGCAGTACAACAGCAACAGTGCGAGTGCCGAGAAGCTGCTGGAGGTGGGGACCCCCTGCCATTGCGTGGGGTTTGTTGGGAGGAAGAAGGAGGCCGAATCAATAAGTGGTAACAAAACGGCAACAGATGGCCCTGGAAGTACAAGTACGAGGAGCATAGTAATGTATTTGTGAGGACTCATGTCCATCTGTGACACGCCGTGTTATCATCATTATTATGTCCAGAGTTGTCAAGAGCGCTCTTGACAACTCATGTCATGCCTTCTCGTGTCTGTTTGGGGATGGGCGGTAGGTGCACAACACGCTGCGGCGGGAGCGTGACTCACTGGTGGCTGAGCTGGATGGCGTACGGCGTGAGCTGGCAGCTGTGAGCCGTGAGCGCGACGAGCTGGCGGGCAAGGTGTGCTCCATATCTTTGGTGGGGCCAGGGCTGGAGCCAGGATGGAGCAAACTTTTCAGGCATCATCCGGCATCATTCACTCGGACTATTGAACGGCATGCTGCCCGCAGTCCGTGCGCGCGCCCTGCCCGCCCCCGCTGCGCCCCGCCCTCCCCAGCACACACACTCTGGCACTGCCCTCTACCATCTCCCGTCCTATCCCCTCATGTCCCAGCGAGCCCAATAGCCCGGACAATACCAGCCTGGTCATCCCACAGCCGCCCCTGCAGCCTGCGCTGTGTCCGTACTATTCTTGTATGCCGACTTAGTGCCGGTTTAGCGTGCAGCTCAAGCTAAACGCTGGCCACACAACCCAGCTGAACCTCATTCGTGTGGCACACCGCCCTGCAGGTGGGCGTGCTGCGTGCAGAGGTCAAGGCCACGATGGATGACGTCATCGCTGATCGGTGGGTCCCTGGATGCTTTGCTACTACTATAACTGTTATGCTATTTGCTTGAGTGAGGCAGGCAGAGCGATTGAGTCAGAGATGCCTGTGTGTCAGCAGGCAGCCAGAGGCAGTCACACCAGCAAACACCTGACTGTGTGGCGCACCAGGCCACATGCTGCACCTCCCGTGCATCTCCCGTGAATGGACCAACCGCTCGGTTGGCTGCTGACACCGTCATTACATCGCAGGGAGGCGCGCGTGCGCAACGCACAGGCTGCACATGAGGCGGTGGTCTCGGAGCTGCGTGCACAGTATGAGGCACGGCTGGGGGTGCAGGGCCAGGATGCAGAGGCCAAGGTTTCGGGTGCGTGCGCAGCTGGGTGTGCGTAGGGGAGGGACCCCATGTTGCGTGTTTGCTTGACTGTGCCGGTGTGTGTTGCGATTTAGGCGCTGCCATGCCACACCTGTGCTGCATGTGCGGGCAGCCAGTTTTTGTGGGGTGGCCTGGGTGCTAAACCCTGTGCTTGTCCCTTGTGTGACAGGGCTTGCTCCTGCAAGGGGCCCACTCAGCCGTGCTGCCGCATGGCTCACCCAAGTGAGCATGCCCACTTGCTCAAACTCGCATGTGCCACATCGTGCAGGCATGCTGGACATGGTGGCTGCATTAAAGGCTGAGCTGGCTGAGGCGCAGCGTGTCGCAGACAAGCAGCGCGCGACCGCACTCAACCTGAAAGAGCAGCTCAAGGAGGTGGGGTAACCACTGGGGTAATCAAATCGATTTACATTACTGTGCAGATCACTGTACTGTGCCCAAGGCCATGCAACATGGGACATACCGCGGCACTCGAGCTCGCACGTGGCTGCACTGTGCATGCTGCTCGTAGTGTGCCTCCCCCTCCTGCCCGGACGCATGCACATTGTGTGGCGCATGCACACGATGCGCGCGCAGAGCCGTTGTTGGCTCGTGTTGTATCAGGAAAACAAGCACACCTGCTCTGTGACAGCACTGCAGCACCCGCCATCCCAATACATGTCTTTCTCAAGCAGTACGAACAGCCTCCGCCTGCTGTGCCTCTGTCCCCAAACCTGACGTGTGCCGTCCTACTGTTCCTACATACCACATACCCTCAGAGGCGGCGGCCCATACTGGGTAACATGGAACCTCAAATGCTGTTCCCACATGCACATGACCAGGTGCTGGTCGCGCGTGATGACTTGGAGCGTGAGCTGGCTCAGGAGCAGGGTGTGAACCGTGAGCTGAACGCGCTGCTCAAGGAGCTGCGTAAGGGCACATGAGGGGCTGCCCAGCTTGCACCGCTGACGCTGGATGGTCACAGTTTGTAACACGAGCCTCCAGCCGACCTTGGCTGTCCAATGCCTTGTAACTCAAGCTGCTGTGCTCGAAGGTATACAGGAGAATGCATGTGGGCTAAATGCAAGCCGCCGGTTGAGGCACGGTGCCCTTTGTAACTGGGCATGCAAGCTGGCGAGCCAACAAGTCATGCGGGTGGTGTTCCTGCGTGACTGCACACTCTGCCGGGTGACCCACCCAGCTGCCAGCGGACCGGCTCTTTCATACTGTGGGTGCGTGAGTGGCAGTTGCAGCTGTGGTGCACAGCACTGGTATAACGCCATGTAACATGAAACCCCATGAAACCTGGAACCTGTGGTGCGCAGCTTCCGGTGGCAGTGTTTCTCAGGGTGGTGCAGACAGCAAAGGATTTTCGCATGGTGATAAAAGAAATATGGTTGGCCCACGGAGTGTGGCTGGTTGCTGAGAGGGGCTTTGGCACTGGAGCGGGCACATCAGCACATCATATGCAGACATCATGCATGGCGTGGCAACAAGACAGGCCGCCCTCTGCATGTGCCACCAGTATGAGCTCATATGCTGCTCCCCCCATGCCCACACAGCTGTTTGCTCGCAGCTGCTGGCCATGGCTCATCCCAGCTGCCCTGCTACACCTAGCTGTGCATGTAGCTGCCAGTCTCAACCCAGCTTGCTCTGTCTCCAGCTGACACAGCTGCGCCTGGCTGCAAATGGGGTTTGTGAACACGGTCGTCGTGGATGGATTGAATTCAGGGCTTACACAACCGTACATGCTCTATGTCGCCGGAAAACAAGACACACACACCAGCCAACGCCAGACAAGCATGGTTCGGCTGATCGGATTTACAGGCGGCGACCGCGGCGGCCACCCTTGCGGCGGGTGCTGTCGGTGGGGATAGGGGTCACATCCTCTGCAAGCAAGGTACGCAAAGGAACAAACACGGCACGCTCAGCATGATTATATGTGCGCATGGCCCATGGACGTCATGCCACGCATGCCCAGACCACATGCATGCGCTGCAGACATGCTGGCAAGCATGCAGTGCCCATGTACACTATGTTGCAGGCTGTACCCAGATCCTGGTGCTGCAACCCAGCTGCAGAGTAGCCATAGGCTGCGGAACAGCTGGCACAAATGCACAGCCGCCACTGCTGAGCACTGCACATGGTTTTCAGACCCTTGGGCGCAGGTTAGCAGCTGCCAGCTGTGCTGCAGCTGCCACCAGCTGTTGAGCGTGGAAGAACCAAACTGGCAGATCCTGGGAGCAAGCCTCCACCGACACATCATCGATCACATACAACCTTGCTGTGTCCATGTTGCCGGTATCCTGCTGCAATTCATCAGCTGCTGCAGCAGCTCCAAGCTCAGCATCGCCTCCTGTTCGCTCGCTGCTTAAGTGCGCCTGCTACTGGTGCCTGTACCGCATGCGAATGCGCATGTACACATACGCATGTGCTGGCATGGACGCATGCGCCGGGTTCATGCACCCACCAATGCGGCCAATCTTGATGCCAGTGCGGGCCAGGGCACGCAGCGCGGACTGGGCACCTGGCCCGGGGGTCTTGGTCTTGTTGCCGCCAGTTGCGCGCAGCTTGATGTGCAGGGCATTGATGCCCAGCTCCTACAGGATGGCAAAACCCGAGCGACAACGAGTTTCATCAGCATCGCGCCCACTCCATACTGTTTTAACGCGTCCTTGCTGCACAGAGGTGCTCGCTTTGTGCAGCATGCAGCGTCACGGCACACTTTGCGGCAAACAGCAAAAAAGACACAAGCCGCTCAAGCCCCACTAAGCGTCTATGTCTGCACGCGATGACCCTTTCCTTAATGCCTGTGGATCTGCATGTCTGCTTCCCAAACAACGAAGCTTCAACATCCACCGTTTTGGCCCCAGCAACGTGCTGCTGCAAATTTTGCACCGTTGCTCCACTCCTGCACGTCGCTGCAGTCCGCTCCCATGCCCATGCAGGGCCGCTCGCCATGCAAGCTGCATGGCGATGCTTGGCCACGCCAAAAGCCACAACTGACCTTGCACTTGGCTGCCACATCCTGGGCAGCAAGCATAGCCGCGTAGGGGGAGGACTCGTCGCGATCGGCCTTGACCTTCATGCCGCCAGTGACACGAGAGATGGTCTCGCGCCCAGACAGGTCAGTGACGTGCACGAACTGCAGAGCAAGAGCGGAGAACGTCATCAGTTCACAATCCTGCTTGACCCCCAGGTGCCACCTCCTTGGCATGGCACATAGACCATGCCCCAGGCAGAGCGCAACCGCACCGTGTCATTGAAGCTAGCGAAGATGTGGGCAACCTGCAGCACACAAGCGGCACAGGCACAGCAACGGGTTGAGCATAACTAGGGCAGCCACTCAGCTGATCAAGGTGGAAGCTTGTGCAAATACTTACGCCGAAGACGTGCTCGCCCTCGCGCACAGTGGGGCCGAGGGTCACGTTCTCCTGCGCCGCTCCAGCAGACTTCTTGCCCTTGCTGGCCATTTTGCCTGTGCCCTGTTGGTACTGTCACAACAGAAAGGAAGAGCTTAGCGAAGCCCTCGCCCAAATGACCGCCTCACAGGGAGAAGGGGTGAGGCGAGGAGGACTGTGGAAATGCGGCCACGCTACGACGCTACGACGGCAATTCAACCGGAAGATGAGCCTGACTGGCTGCTCTTAAATGTGCAGAATGTGTACTGCCTGGTAGAGTACAGCTGCTGGCTTGCTGCTGCCGTGACATGTTTTGCGTGCGGCAAGAGATCTCCATAAACCCCGTAACAAGGAGCAGATCGCATGCAGAGCACTGGCAGAACAGCACCCTCCCTAGCAAACGACAACCGGCATCTCCCTCCTGTCAACCTCCTCTACCTCGTACATCTCTTAACAACTGGTTAGCAGAACAGCTGGCAGAACAGGTACCCTTATTTGGCCAACCAGACACCCATTTGCTCATCACGAGTGTGGTTTCTCGGAAACCCACAGCATTCCCAAGATTCCACAATCCCCAAGTTCCCAGACATTCAGAGCGCTGCCATTCAAAACCCCAGCCCTTCCCACAACTAATCTTGGATGTGTTGCAGCTCCAGCTCCACCTACTGTCATGCAACTCACCGCAGGCTCTTGCCAAGCGTCTGTTTCTGTGATCAATCGACATGTTCTTGTTCCATCTGGCCCATGTTTCAATCACCCAAGCCCCTCCACCCTCTCCATCCTCTCACAATGAGCACAACCACGGCGTGGCCGGGTGAGGGGCATACAAGCAGCATGCTGGCTCGCAGTGCTCAAGAGACGGCCCATTGGGCCCATTGGTGCTACCCGAACCTAACCCCAGCAGCAGGCAATGCAGGACAGGCCAATTACGTGCCCACTCCGGCACCAGCCGTCACAGCGTAAAAAACAGGCAAAGTGATCTGACATCCAGAGCCAGAGCAAATGGCAACCAATTCACCCAGCAGCAATGAAACGCCTTGCTTGCAACATTCCAAGGCACATGGCACAAGCGATGGTGTACACATTGTGCAGAAGCGTTGTTGCTCCAGTCACAATGCGCGAATGCAGGCAGGCAGAGCCAGCACGATGAATGCATGTCTACAAGCATCCAAATTCAAAAAAGGGGGTAGGCGCATGCCCGGGGGGCTGAGGGCAGGCATGCCTGGCGGCCTGCTGCGCGCACGCACGACTCTGCAGGCCGCACCACCACAATCAAACAAGCATGTGCCAACCACACCAGATGCACTCGTAACGCATTTGCATGAACATTGTCTTTCCACTGTCATCATGCCTACCATGAGGCATCAACTGGGGCTAGAAGTGCCTCTAGGCGGCCATTCAAGCCAGCTGATAGTGCTGTACTGCCTCTGCTAAATCTCATGTGCATATTCACACTGTTTCCGTACAGCCAGGCGGGCTGCACTGCTCAAATGCCCAGATACCTGACCACCGAGCACCTCCTGCAAACCCAGCACATTGTCTTGGCCTGAGCACATTGCATAAAGTCCTATCACTTGCAACACACACACCCAAAGGACCCTCCAACTTCAACCATCCCTGAACGCCTTCCAGATGTTGAACGGTAATCTGACCATTGATTCGTGTTCACTGCTCAGCTTCAATGGCTTGGCGCAGTTGTAATGGCCAAGGTGCTCAAAATAAGTGCCTGTTCCTAGCACACTAGCCACACTTCACACATGACCTAACAGTGTGACATCACACTTGCTCAACCTTTTGAGTGAGCTCTCCTGGGTGGCCCCGCTTAAGGCCCATGCTTTGGGTGGCCTGCTGCAGCACCCCCGGTTGCTGTGGTTGCACCACCAGGCCCAGTTGCTGCTGCTGGTGCTGCTGGTCTGGTACCTGCTGGTGCACCACCATGCCAGGCTGCATCGCAGTCATGCGTGCGCCACTGTGCATATCAGCGTGCACCCCACCTTGAACATGCAACTGCACCCCACCCTGGACACCTGGCTGCTGCCCTTCAAAGTGGCCGTGGCTCCCTGCGTGCCCAGCACTACCCGTGGAGGGTGCAGGTAGCACCAAGCGACCAGATGCCAGGTGGTAGGCAGGCTGGTCCTGGGCAGGTGTGAACCCAGACCCAGAGTTTGTTGTGGGTGCCTTTGAAGGGCGCACACTGCGCACGTCCACTCCCCGTAGCATGCTCAGCACGCCAGCTGCGTCCTGTGCAGCTGCCTGCTCACCCAGCGTGTGGTCTGTATGCATGGCGCGCCCCTGGTGCACTTGCATGTGCTGCTGGCTGAGGTGTGACTGCCGTGGTGGCGGCGCATGCATCAGAGCCAGTTGCTGCTGCAGCGCCGGCTGCTGCTGCTGCTGTGCCTGCTGTGATGCAAGCACCAGCTGCTGCTGCGCAGGCTGAGATGGCAAGACGTGGTCCAATGGCTGCAAAATGAGGGGACCCTGAGGCCCCTGGGCCAGTAGCAGACCCTGGCCTCCAGGCAAGCTCTGGACCTGCATGCCGTTCAGCATCATGGGCATGCCATGCGTGTTCACTTGCGTAGGCAAGGGGGGTGGAGCTGGGACGGCCGGCTGGATCAACGCTGGCTCAGCAAAGCCTGCCTGGACAGCTGCCTGCAGCGGCATGATCAACTGCCGCCCGTCCGACATCGTCAGCAGCACATTCTGTTGCTGATGCTGCTGTTGCACCTGTTGCTGCTGCTGCACGTGCTGCTGCTGCTGCACGTGCAGTTGCTTCTGCTGTGCCTGCACAGCATGCAGCATCATCAGGTTATGCTCAACCTGCTGCTGCTGCTGCTGTTGCTGCTGCTGGTTCATTGCCTGCAGCAAAGCCTGCTGATGTTGCTGCCGCTCCTGCTGCAGCTGCAGCTGTGTGTATTGCTGCTGCTGTTGCATTTGCAGCTGTGTGCGTTGCTGCAGCTGCTCCTGCTGCCTCTGCTGTTGTGCTTGCTGCTGCTGCAAGTGTGTTGTTTGTTGTTGCGACTGCTGCTCTTTTTCTTGTTGTGCTTGCTGCTGCAGCTGCTGCTGTGAAGCATGCCACCACTGCTGCTGCTGCTGCTGCTGCTGCTGCTGGCTGGATTCCAGCTGTGGTTGCTGTTGCTGCTGCTGCCCAGATGGCTGTTGTTGCTGCTGCTGCTGCTGCTGCTGCTGTTGCTGGCCCAATGGTTGTTGTGGTGGCTGCTGCCGCTGCGGCTGCTGCTGTTGCTGCGGGAACGGCGCAGGTGGCAGCTGCGATGCGGGAGGCTCAACTCCGCCCTGCACACCCCCCGTACTCGACGCCAGCAGGCTTGAGGCCAGCTCCACGGCACTTGCGCAGTGCGCGCGAGCGTCCTCATGGTTGCTGAAATCCTTGGCGGGTGTCATCCACCCCTGCTCGCCCCACAGCGCAGCAGCCACCAGGTGCAGGACCTGTGGCACACCCCCGGCCGAGGATCCCAGCTTGGGCCTGCTGTAGATGACACCGAGCACGCGCACCGCGGGGCTGCGGGACGGCAGTAGCATCTCAAGCACTGCCCCCTCCGGGAGTGCAGCATGCAGCGCTTCCACGCCAGACCACAGGCCCCCCACACCTGCCTGCTGCTTTGGCTGTGGCTGAGGCTGGGTTTGGGGCTGGTACTGGGGATTCGGCTGCTGGTGGAGGGGCTGGTCCAGCTTCAACAGCATCCCCGCCTGCGCCTGCTGGTCGTCTTGTTTCCACTGCGGCAGCGGCATGTGCTGGCGCCCATCTGAAGCTCCCTGCTGGCCCTGCGGCAGCAGCATCACATGCTGCTGCTGCTGTATCAGCTCCTGGGAGGCTTGCTGCTGCCCAGGTGATGGCTGCACCTCGGCAGGGCTCCAGAGCGCTGTGGGTGCTGAGCCACTGGGCCCTGCCATGGGCTGAAGGGACCCAGTGCTGGGCTGTGGCTGCGTTGAGGTGGATGCAGGTAACATCACAGCCGTTGAGCTGGGCTGGGCGGAGCTCTTGGGTTGGGCCACAGAGGGGCCCTTAGCAGGAGCCTTCTGAGGACTGTCCTGGTTCCCTGTGCCTGCCCCATTGACTTGGGGCAGCGCCTTAGCGGCGCTCGCAAGAGCGCTCAGGCTCGCAAGCGCCTGCACGGTTAAGGACGAGCCGCCCAGTGGCCCTGGAGGGGTCAGCGGCAGGCTGCGCAGCAGTGCACCGAGTGCAGGCGCTGCAGCCGCTACTGTGCTGGGCGCTCGTTGCCCACCTGTCATGGCCCCATTGCCCTGTGTGCCGCTGTCCCCAGATGATTGATCTGTTGCCGCTGGGTTGAGGGTCGTGCCAGTGGTGCCCGTCACTTGAGTGCCAGTTTCACCTGAAAGCAGTTGACTGCTGCCGCCCCCAGCTGCCAGCTTGGCGCGTTTGGCCATGGGGGTGGTTAATGCTGCTTCCAGCTTGTCCTGCACTTGAGGGTCTGGAATGAGAACGCCCTTCTCGTCCATGTACTCTGCAAAAAGCAATAGTGGGTACCGACACACCCACAATCGAAGGGAACGTGGGCAGGAGAGCACACAAATGGTGTCCTGCGCCAATGCACACACTTGCTCCAGCACATGCCGTTGCGCCATGCAGCATGACCCAAGCAACTTGAGCCCGCACTGTACATACGCGCGTTGCTTTTTCATTGTTGTAGAGGATTCCTGTCCTCCAAAAACAGAAAAAGGCACTGGCGCAACCTGTGCACCCACATGAGAGCAGGGGTGCTGCTGATGCTGCCTGTGGGTAGAGCACCAGAGGCAAAGTGGGCAAGCCTCACCTGCCACGGGGAAATTTGTCTTGGCACGTGCGCCACGGACCATAATGGCTGCTTTGTCAAACGTGCGAGCAGCCTCCTCTTCGGACTGGAATGTGCCTAGGTGGATGTGCTTGCTGCGATGCGCATGGCCAGATCAGCATGTTGGACAAACGCCATGTGGTGCTAAGAGCCCATAAGCACAGCATGCACCCATGGGTGTGATGCATGCTGCGGGTTGCTCGTTACCTGTTCGTGTTGATTACGGCCTGCCACCTGCACAAGCATCAAGGTCATACCAGGTCTCTTGAGACTGTGAGCTCAGCAAGCAGGTGAGCTCCAGGAGTAGCACTAGCGCTAATGCGTTCGCGCGCTCGGCACTGGAAAGCAAACCGAACGGCCATGCACTCGGGGTACGGATTTCGTCAACAGGGCTGACGAACAGAGCCAGTGCCTTGCCGCACGGCGTGCCTCGTGACTACCAGCGGCAGCTGCAGCAGCTGTCCGATGGCGGGTTCCCTCCAAGGCACCAAGACCACTGTGCACAGGCACAGAACAGCTTTGATGACGCACCGTTTGCACTTCTTGTTATATGTGCACCTGCACCCAGCATCGACGCGCACGCTGATTAAAAATAACAGTTCAATGTGCAAGATCCGACCAGGCCAGAATACCCTACCAGCAATCAAAAAGTCTGTATCCTGAAGGCGGCAGCGCAGCACAGGGCAGCGTGCAATGCAAACCTTGCACACCCACCCTCTGAACTTGGACGTCATCTCACGCGCTTGGCCCACAGCCAGGCCTGGCAGCAGCAGAGAGGACGGCCATCCGCCTGGCAGATTGGGGATGGGTACAGGAGCATTGCTCTGGGGTGGTACTTTGCTCGCCTCCCCTGCACCAGTGGCACCCGAGGATGTGCCCTCCATGGCTCCTGTCTCACAGCAGATCCCACAGGCCTAGGTTCTTTCAAGATTATGGTCCATGGGTGTGGCCTCCACTCCCGTACTCCTATTTAACATAACAGTTCATTTTCATCGAATGCAGACTTTCCTATGCCTGAAAAGCAGTTTTCGTTCTCGAACAATTGCTCTCATTCTTTGGCGCCTTGTGCGGGTGGTCTGAGTAGCGCAGACAGACGCTGCAGCAGCAATCAGAGAGTGGCACCAGCCAGCAGGGCAGCATAGCATTGTTGTCTCAGTTCAACGGCATGCGACAGGCGTGAAGGCCGTACTGACTACTGCCGCTGACGGTGCCACATTCATGTGATGCATATGCGCACTCAAGCCTGACATAATGCAGCGGCTAGCATGACGACCCAGCGGCAGGTCTGTCCCTTACTTTGTTCAGCTGGAAAAACCTCCTGCTCTTCCCTCCCTGATCAGCTGTCAGCTCCTGTGTTCAGGACAGGGCCACGAGCGCCCACTGATTACTACGAGCAGCATGCACATTGAGCACAAGCACAGGCAAAAGTCATGGGCGAAGCACATACCGCGCATACGGGCCCTTCACTGTACCAAGCGAGAAACCCCTTGTGGCAGTACACCATGCTGTCTGGCTTCAAGGGGGCTTTGCCACAATATGCTCCACATGGCACCTTTTACGCTGGTCAGCTCAAGGCTCAGCTTCTGAGTTCCATCAGGAGATGGAGGAGCACACCAATGCAGGAGTCACCATTGATAGCCTGGAGCGCACACAACGCTGGGCATGAACAGCCAACCGCCTTCAGTGTTAACCAGGGCAGGGCAGCACCTGTACCTTCCGTCGGGCAGTGCAGCCACGTAGGTGCTCAGCAGCGCACAGGCTGCAGCAAATAAGTTGCATGCTCTCAATTAGACGTTTGCATACTGTGCATGTTTGGTGCACAGTAGCCGCGTGGCCCTGTGTTGATCATAAACACTTGCTCCTCTGTGGGTCTTTGGTTGCACAGCCTGCTTGGATGTGGTCCAATGTTGCATTCAAATTCTTCCATTAAGCACACTGTGTTATTTTTATCATTAAGCGCACGAATCAGCGTGTACTGTGCAAGCCAGCTGTGCATTGAGGTGGCATGCTGTGCATTGTACATGAAAGTATGATGAATGCAGCTGGCAGCCTCGCCATGGCTCAGCTGGGAAGCTTTGATACCCATGCCATACTCGTAACATGCAAAAAGGCGCCCAAAGATAAAGGTGTAATAACATGCAAACCAAAATGGGATGCACGGCTGTGAGTGTTGTACTATTAATTTCCGTAGCGAGGTCATGCTGTTGTAAAACATAGCTAGTTGCTGGAGGAGTGATCTTCGCAACCTGTGTGATTTGTCACCAGACAGACATCGGTCTCACAGCAACACTCTGCAAGATCTGCAAGAGGAAACGGCCTCATGTGCAAAAGGAGAGCGGAGCTGGATGGTGGCTTACCTGCTGCTGCCAAGCGAGCACCGCGTGCAAGCATTCATGCACGAGCAGGCATGAGGAAGACGCACGGCGCCCCCTCAAGCTGCCTGCTCACCACCTGCTACAGTTGGTCGCGGCCCCAGAGCCACCCACACAGCAGAAGATTATCCAGCAGGCAGTTGCCATGCTGCGATTCTTGCGAGAGAGCCAGAATTTATCGCCAAGAAATGTGCTGAAAAGAGCCAGAGGAGCTTTAGGGGAGGATCGCACTGAGCAGATAGCCTGGAGTGGAAACCCTAAACAATGCCCTGATTCAACCCTGAACCTACCAGGCTCCGTTACTTATCACTAAAAATAGCTAGAAGCAGATCCTGGGCAGGAGCCATGCACCAGAGCCTTGCAGCTGCCCTGGTCCAACTTCGCCAGGGATACGTGATGAAGGGCCGCATGCTAGGGATAACAATGGCTTGGAGCTGATTAATGTCAGTGGAGCTTGGACACCATGTCAGAGGCATACCCTATGTTTAGCTTTGCAGCACTGCTGCTTGGCATCATACTCGGTGGGCTTGGCCGACGGCATCATCGGCTGGTCCTGTTGCGAGCTGCGGCCAGTCGTGAGGACCCCGGAGCTGGCTCTTACTGCGATGGCTCGCACTTGCTGAGAATCGCATTCCTACGGGCAATGTCGTCTACTTTGGCCTTTCGTCGCCTGGTACTACATGTGCATCATGCTGCCAACATGGCATCATGGCACTGGGCACTCGGTTGGGGCCTGGCGCTCCTGACGCTCTGCAGTAATCTGGTGGCCTTTCTTGCAGCTGTGTACCAGCCGGCGTTCTACAGGCGCAATGCACGTTGGTTGCACAGTGCATTACTTGCGGTTGCAGCAGTATCCGCCTTCTGTGGCGACTTCATGACTGGAAGCACCAGCAGTAATTGCCTGCTGGACCTCGCTGCAGCTGGCATCCAACACCTAGTACAGCAGGTCCCACCTCTGCGGTACGCCATCGAGGTTGGCTCATATGCAGCTTTGTGCCTCCTGCGCCACATCATCATGCTCGTAAGGGCCAGTGCAGCAGCAGAGAACCAAGATGGCGCAAGCGCGCAGCCATCAGAGGCGGATTGGGCCCAGGAGTCAGTCTCATTCATGGCGTTATACGTGTTGTTGATGCTGGTGCACTGGCTGGTCTTATCAGCGGTCGATCCTGCAGCACTGACAGCGCTGGCAACTGAACCACGCAGCAACATGTCCAAGGCTGGGGGTGGAGGAGCTTCTCAGGATCCTACACGTGCGCGCAGGGCCAGCGCAGAACCAGGCTCTCTCCAGCACATGACTTCCAGCGGCAAGGCACGCCGGGCCAGCCAGGCTGCTCCCCCCGTTGGTCCCCCGTCATCGATACCAGGCTCATGCGGACGCAGCTCAGCGGACTGGAGTAAGGATTTGTTGGGTGGCAGGGACAGCAAAGCAGGCGAGGCTGCAGGTGCAGCAGCCGCCACAGCACCAATGGCAGGCCCTGCACAAGCACTGGCAGCTGTGCGGGACAATGCGGGTTGCGGTGCCCCTATTTTGATGCCAAAGGTGCAGGCAGCAGAGGCCGGGCTTGGCTCACCACAGCCACCTAGCAGCGCTTGGCCCACACAGTTCATGTCAGCTGCGCTGATGGGCGCATTACGTGCCCCGCTGCATCCCGTCTACCTGGGGAAGCTGCTGGTTGTGCGCGGTGTGTTGGCATTGTTTCGTGTACCTTGGGGCACCTCTATGCTGCTGTAGATGCGGGGGTCAGGTGCTTCATGCAATGAAACCTGGGCGCCCAATCATGCACATCGGCATTGCTCAGCCCATGCGCCCTGTTCCACTTGATATGCACAGGTTACACAGCCTTCTTCATGCTGACTGTCTCAGTTCAACGTTGGCGAGTACTTCTGTCTGGTGCCACCACATTGATGCGGTCCTGGCCCACGATAGTGGCCATGCCTCTCTTGGCACTCGGCGTTGCTGGTAGCGTGCCGGCGGCACTCCTGGTCCCTAGCTGGTGCGCGGAGTGAAGGCCGATATCAACACTTGTCGGCATGCTCTCAGCATGCCAGATGTGGATGCTTGATAGTGCAGGCTGGATGCTGTTGCCGCACAGCCTACAGATCTCCCAAGTTGCATTGCAGCATCCATCACCTCGCGTGTGGCGTGCGAATTTGCAGGTGGGCGCGCAAGGGCGGTCCCGTCTTCGACTCTGCTGTACCGTTGCTGATTGCTGCGGTTCGCTGCAGCACCGTGCTCTTCGACCACAGATTTAGGGCGTCACTATGGCGTGCGCAGCTGGTATGTGGCCCTTAGCCTGGTATACAAAGCACTCAGTGAAGCAGGCACAATATTGCACTATATACACACATGAGCATTTAGACCAGACCCTGTATTGGAACTGAGTAGGCCCCCTCGCATTGGTGTGCCTGCTCAGATCAGTAGCTTCAGCTGTACCAACTTGCCTTTGCTGCACACCGCAGGTGGTCGGGATGAATTGCCTGGTGATGCCCCGCGGCGAAACACTGTTTGCGCTCTCACAGTTCTGTGCCAGTGGAGTTATGATGGCCAGCACCCATGCGCTTGTGTCTGCGCCCTGGGGTGCCCAGGGGATGATGGCTGGTGTCAAGTACATCGCCACAGACCTGCTTGGGATGCTCTGGGCAGAAAAGTGGCGGATCGTTGGGTCCTTGCTGCTCATCACGGCACTGCATGCTGCGCTGGGCTCAACTCGGCAGTGGCGGAGCCTCAGCGTGCGCGAGCGAGCAGCCCGCCGACATCGCCGTAGCCTCCCTCCTGGCCGCAGTAGCAGGTGGCTGGATGGCGCCGGCTTGGAGGGCGTGCCGGACAGCCATGATGGACGCAGCTCTGTCGCGA
The DNA here is from genome assembly GCA_001662365.1 of Chlamydomonas applanata. Taxonomy (NCBI): domain Eukaryota; kingdom Viridiplantae; phylum Chlorophyta; class Chlorophyceae; order Chlamydomonadales; family Chlamydomonadaceae; genus Chlamydomonas; species Chlamydomonas applanata. The sequence goes on from BDCZ01000136.1 coordinate 124,698, forward strand.
GCGACTCAGCGCCACGCACGAGTGTCCCACCCAGCGCGCCCGTCGCCCGAAGCGGCGGCCCACACGCACGCCGCAGCAGCGCGTACAGCGACTCCAATACGAGCTCGACAGGAGCATTGCCCACTGGGCCCGGCTCTGCATTGACGATGCAGCAGGGGCTTGCGGCCCACGTACAGCTGCCGGCACTGCAGCACACGCCATCCATGCCGCGGCCTGCCACGCGGCTGACCACCTTTTACATGCTGAAGATGACCGTGTCCCGCGTCTGTGCCCTCTCATACCTCACACTATACGTCATCCAGGCGCCGTCCATCGCCAGGAAGCATGGAGGCATGACCAAGTTCGTGCCCTCACTCACACTGGCTCCTGTGACCCTGGTCTCATTCATCGTCCATCTCATGCTGCTGTGGTACAAGCAGGTGGGTGGGCGCAGCGGCAGGGGGCACAGGTGGAGGGCATTGGGAAGCACCTCAGACAGGGCTTACATTCTGCTTGCCGCCGGATGCAGCTTGCCTGCCTTTGAGTGTGCGCGTTCAACTGCACATGAGGCCCCTCAATCCCTCATTAACACACACAATCTAGCCACCCTTACCTTCCTTCATCTGCCTGCTCCCACCTTGTCAACCTGCCCCCATAGGGCCTGTTCACAGTACCATCCACCAGGCGCTTGGTCAATAATACCCTTTGGGCCGTGTCCCCTATATGTCGGACGCTGGTCTTACTGCTGGAGCCTAATGTGGCCCACAGCTCCAAGCTCCTCCGCTCGTGCATACTGCACGTCTTCACGGCATGTCCTCAAGAGGACACGCCAGCATTCTTCCACACCCAGCTTGCTGGCATCATGGCCTATTACTGTGCCATGCTGTGGTGGTACACGTGGCAGCTGGTGTGTGCTGCCTTGCTGCGTGCACCATGCATTTGTACCGCATGAGCATGCCGTGTACTGCAGGCCTGCCTGCTTTGCTGTTCTGTGCCCACGTGCCTCAACAGAGGACCTGTTGCATGGGGAGCGCATTTCCTACAAAGCCTGTGTTGGGAGGGGCCCTAAGAAGCCAGCTAAGAAGGTGTCCTTGACCGCGATGGTTTTCATCGTTGGCCCCCTGTTTGCAGGGCCAGCCATTCCTGAGCCTGCGCGTTGCCAGAGAGCTGTGCTCCTTCCTGTTGTGTGGTGCGTGCGGCTGCGCGGTGTATTGGGGCACCAAGCGTGGAGTGGAGGTGACAGAGGTGCCTTGCCTGGACTCAACCAGCCGCACCCGCAGCTTGGCTCAGTACCTGGGCATCTCGGGCATTACTCGCTCTGAGCCGTCCATCACAGCCACAACCCCACAGCTAGCTGGGGTCACAGCATCCCAGCTGGATTCGGCGCTGACCGGCGCTACCACCTCGCACATAGGGTCGGGCTTGGTGGGTGCTGCCACCACTGCACCTCAGCTCGGCCAAGGCATGGCCGCTGGTGCCGGCACGCCACAGGGGGCCAGCAGCTTGGTAGGAGATCAGGCTGTGGTGGATCCTGCTGGCCTGGATGCGGGCGGTCTGGACCCGGCTATGCCTGTGCTTGCACGCTCAACGATCAATGCTTCCAGGCAGATACCGGTAGCGCCGGTTTCGGAGCGTACTCGGGGCATCGTGCCGCACAGCAGTACGCACAGCCAAGGGTCTGGCAGCGTGCAGGAGCCGATGGGTGCTGGGCGATCCAGTGCGCACGCGTCAGACCGGGATGGCCAGCCGCAGCAGCAGCTGCTGCTACAGACACCAGCCGCAGGGACCTCTCCCTCTGCATCCACCGTGGGTCATAGCAGTGCAGCAATGCATGTTGGTGGGTTCACAGCAGGGGCCAGCGTAGGCCCGACGAGCCAGTCACAGATGCTGTCGGGCCGCACCAACACCCGCGGCTCTCTGCAGCTGACAGGCCTGACATCTGTTGACGAGGCATCAGAGGGAACTGCGCAGCTGCAGAGCTTGCTGCAGGCACCCGACCTGTCCACCGCATCAGATGTTTCAGCAGTTCTGCGGGGCATGCAAGGGCCTGGGCCTGATCCTGCGCTGCCCGATGCCGCTCCTGCGGGTTGCAGCGTTACGCCACCAGCAGTCACATCTGCCGAGCACCGTGTGTCAAGGTCAGAGGAGAACAGGCAGGGCCGGCTGGCAGCAGGCCTGGCTGCTGCAGGCGGCACTGATGACACAACAGCTGGGGGGTTGGATGAGGGCCCGCCACCACGGCTCAGTGCCCAGCAGCTGCAGCTGTTAGACGCCCTGGGGTCTGGGCCCATCCCTGTGACAGAGTGGGGCATGGGAGCGGACACGCTGTCACGCTCCAAGAGCGCCCATCACTCAGCGGTCACAGGCACGCGCGTGTTCCGGCAGGGCCTCTCGGCCAATGCTGGCCACATGCTGGGCAGCACGGTTTGTGGCCATGCCGCAGCAGAATACGGGGAAGGCGAGGGCAGCAGTGGGGAGGAAGACGAGGAGGATGAGGATGAAAATGAGGATGGGGAGCATGACCTTCAGGAGGAAGTTCACGCAAAGAGGCGCACGCGCGTGTCGTTCACTACAACGAGGGCACGCGTGTCCTCTAATCTGCGCCTCCTGCCTCGCGTACAGCCCACGGGACCAGGGCTGGACAGGACGAGCCCAAGATCACAGGCAAGTCTTTGATCCTGGCCCCCACTCGGGAGTGCCCACAGACGCTGCAGCTGCAGCCTGCTCAGACATCCTACACTTGAGTGTTGTATGCTACTGCACCATGCTTGCCCCAATGTGCAACCGAGGCGGCTTGCGCAGCCCCCACAGAACACACCTGTAACAAACACCTGCTTGCTATTACCCAATGACTGCTGCTTTGCAGGCACGCAAGAGCTTGGGGCAAATGTTCGACATGCCCCATGCTCTTGGCAGCTCCCTGTACGCAATGCACAGAGGCAGCCTTGTGCGGGCCTCCAGCTTATCAATCAGCATGCCCCGGCCCACTGCGACGCTTCCACTGTTGGGCGCACACGCACAGACACATGCGGGCACTTCACCTTCAACCCACCTTTCTCAAGGATCCAATGTCATTGGCACACCTGTTGAGCCCCGCAGCTCCCACTCCCTTCAGGCAGTGGCCAGCAGCATGCAAAGGCCTGGCGCTTACGATGGTGGCCCTCGCCACTCCCAGGAGCAACTGGTGTCACAGGGTGCCATCTCCACAGGTGGGACCACTGTGGAAGCCCGAACCTCGGGGCCGGCGGCTGGGAAATCAGGCAACTCATCAACACATGAGCTGCCCTCATATGAACCGCCATCTGCATCAGGCCAAGGGCAGCCACGAGGCCATGCAGGCTCAAATGTGGCACGGCAGTTGTCAGGGGTGCTTGTGGATCATCCCAGCCACCCTAAACTAGTAACTTTGGATACAGCTGTCTGGGCGGGCATGCCACCTGCTCACGCGGGGTCAACTGAGCTACAGCCATCTGAACACCAGCTATTGGACCAGGCGCTTGAGAAGCCACATTACCAGGGCGCAGCCAACCCCACCAATGGCCTTGGTCCGAGCCTGCTTGCCACTCCTCTGCAGCTCTCACAGCATGAGGTGGCTGAGGACATGGCTCCTGCATCCACAGCAGGCCCCTCAGAGATCCATCCAGAGCAGCAGAAGACACCGGCAGCTGCTGGCAGCCAGACCCTGGCTGCGGCTTTGTCTAGGATGCTTGCGCGAGCACGTGGGCTGGTGGGTGGGTGGGCAGGTGCTCTACCGGCCCACCAGCAACGCAGTGCGAGTATGCCAGGTGTAGCAGACCGGGGCGTGCTTAATCAGGCAACACGCCTAGAGGACCTGTTGGTGTCTGACCCCCAAGAGCTGGACACCCGACTCCAAGCGGTATGTCGCGGCGTGGCATGTCATCGTTTTGTGTTGATGTGCTGATCTGCTGGCATAGCATAGCATCTGTGGTATCAACGGAGCCAGGCATGCTCTCCATGAACACGCCAAGCCAAGTAACATGTGTTCAGGGGTGGTGCGTCTTGGCAGTGCCGAATCCCATGCACACCACGAGTAAATGCCTCCCACGTAGCATCTCCTTCATGGTTGTACTGCACCTGGTCTGTCGTGTTGACCGCAGGGCAGCGAGTTTGTGCGCCTGGACTTCATACTGCTATGCGAGCGCATGTTCATGAGCGTAGTGGTTATACTCATGTGGCTGAAGCAGGCTGGGAAGATCGGCAGTATCAGCAGCAGCAGCAGCCACAGCTCAGGCAGCACCAGCAACACCAGCCCCTTTGCACGTCCCCTCCCAGCCACCATGTGCGACAACACCACCTGTGGTGTAGAGCTCCTGGATGGTATGCTAGCTCATGGTACAGCTGTTGGATGGTCTGGCAGTACAGCTACAGTGGCCACGAGCTCCGGGCTGGTTGGGGCAGGCGTTACCAGTACGGGCCCGGCAACGACAGGCACCGGCCATGGAATCACTCTGGCATTCATGGTGGCGCGCGCGGTGTTTCTCTTTTGGATGCTGCTGCGCGTGCGGAGCAGCCGAGGCAAGGGGCTCGGCAAGCACAGGCTGAAGCTGTGGCTTGTGGTGGCCCTTGGCTTTGGGGTCCTGCAGCAGTTCTTTACAGAGGCGTGGGGTGCATCCTCCCCTGGTGGGTCGCTAACATATTGCAGTTTTGTCATGCACTAGAACTGTAAAAGCTGGATTGCTGCATCGCACCGCATCGTACCGCATGGCAATGCAGGGCAGCACAAGTACAGTGTGCTATTCTGCATGGCAGGGGAGCTGTGGGACCTGTTTGGGGGCAGATCGATCATCGGCCGAGCCCAACTGTGGGACACTGATCATCTGCCATTCTCAACGAACTGCCCATGTTGTCCATGTGGCCCCATGCAGGTTATCCTGGGGTGGGCGTGGTATTCAGCACGACAGTGGTACTCCCCATGTTCTTCAATGTGCTTGGCGTCCCTGTGCACCAGTACCATCACATCGCTCTGACTCGCCTTGTATTGCTGTACGGTGCGCCCTACCTGTGCCGGGTGCTTACCTTACCTGCGCCTAGTGCTTATCATGCATTTCTAATCTCGGACTAATTTATTGATCTACATCTGTAGCGCTGACTGACCCACTCACGCATGCTACACGACAGCTGACATGGTAGCATAGCTATCAATCACCTGCAACAGGCTTTTGCTGCCTTGCCGTCGCTGCCTCCACGTGTCAGGGCCATCAAGCTGGCCTGGCCCATGTTCCGTTCTGGATCTCGCTGTGCAATCCGTGTGACTGACACCTGCTCTTTCAGCCCTGGCTCCTTCAACTGACCTGCAAACTGACCTTGTCGGCCTGTCTGCTTGTGCATGCCTTGCCTTGCAGCGATCCACTGTCGGGCACACCCCGACATGTGCCTCTCCTCCCCTCAGCGCCTTGGTCTCACCGTCCTACGGCTGCAGCTCATCATGCTGACAGTGTTTGTCACGGTGCACGAGCTCATGGCCTGGCTGCCACGGTGCGGTCTTGACACTGATCTGTTTTGTGTGCCTAGCTGCCTACCTGCTCGTCCTGGACACCTTGGGCACTTTAGGTAGCCTGCCTTCGCCCAACTGTTCATTGCCTGGGAGAGGCTCATCCCTACTGCATGCGTGCCTGACACTTTGTGAGGCGGTGCTCGACCGCTGCGCGGCAGCCCCAATCTACCGCAACCTCCGAGTTGTTCACTGATTGCCACCATGTGCCGTTGTTGTGCTTGCCTGGCAGGCTTGCGGCTGTGATGGCATCCGCTGCACACGCTTCCACAGCACCTTGGGCGCCCTGGGTCCTGACTGCCCTCCCCCTTATCCGCTCCAGGCATGCGGTTGGCATTGTACTGGCCTTTGCAACAAGCGGCCTGCTGGTGCTGATGCCTCGGCTGTCTGCTGCCATGGACCGGCTGCTCGACGTGAATGATGCATCCATCACTGGGCTGCAGCAGGTGAGGTTAGCGACAGCTGCGTTTCGCTCCAGCTGGCTGCCTTGTCAGCTGACCTGAACCGCTGTGAAGGGCGTCACCGTTCCTGGCCTTGATGGTGGTCAACACACGGTCAAACATGGTCAAACATGGTCAAACCTGGCGAAACTGCAGGCCATGGTGTCCCTCGTGGAGCGCCAAATGGGTGCAAGTGAGGGCGGCATGCCCAGCACCAGCGCGTCCCCCATGCTGGTGTCTACCATCATCAACGCAGCCATCTTTTTGGCGTTCCTTTTATCACTCCAGGTGAACTGCCATGCCATGCTTGCTGGATTGGTGTGTATGTTGCAGCAGGCGAGGGGCGTGCCGTGGTCTGCTTGGCGTGCTTTGCGAGGCATGGGCCTGCATTTTTGCGTCCATGCTCCATGCGACCACCCACTGTGTGCGCTGCCATGCCCGCCCTGCTGCTGTACCCTACGCGTGCCTGAACGTGGGGCCAAGCCCCCTGCAAAGCCCTGTGGTATCCCTTGGCCTTGCAAACGACGCACACAGCTGTTTTGCACACAATTGCTCTGGCGGCTGCTGTACCTCATGCTTATCTTTTGTAGGTCGTGCACCTGGTGTCTGCCTCGCGCATGCGGCGCGAGCAGTGGGCAGCGTCCCAGATGCGAGTGGCTGCTGGTGTGAGCCAGGTGCGGCTACAGCAGTGCCTGTCTAAACCCGCTTGCAGCGTGACAGCTGCCGCCCGGTCAATGGCGGTCAAACATGGTCAAAACACGGTCAAGTACTGCTTGCATTTGGATCCTGTGCGCCAGGCGCGCCTGGATGGTGTGGGTCCGGAGGAGCTGGTGGAGGCGGCTCGGCGTGAAACGGTGGGCACCCTGGCAGGAGGCTTGCGGTTGTGGTATGCTGCTAACAATGCAATAAGAAGGCACTGGCTGCGGATGTGAACAGCGTATGATTCTCATGTGTAGGATACTCGTACCTCTAGATGCTGTTCAGCTTTTCAAAGCATGCTGTGATGCCTGCCCGGTCAGTCAGCATGTGACTATTGTGCGCCTTGCACTAAAGCATGACACGAGTGCTGCCCTGCAGGCCGCGATGTTCAGTGGCCTCAGTGTGCTGCTGCTGCTGGTGGAGGAGGGGGAGCCAGAAGAGTCAGGCCCCACCGCCCAGCTGCAAGTCACGCAGCTGCATATGAGTGAGCTACTGCCGGTGGGGTGGCCCCCGCACATGGCACGTAACTCAGCAGCAGTTGCTGCGGCACAAGTGGAGAACATGCGGTGCGCGCGCTGCTCGGTTGTCTCTACTGTAATAATAAAGATAATACAGCTTGTCACAAGTATGTCTGCATGCTGGAGCCTGGCTGCTCAATTGTTTGGCGTCTGTCAATTGGCATGGCCTTGTTTCTGTTGGTTGCCACACATGGGCTGGAGAACTTGCGTGGGAGCGCTATGCTAGGGGGCCGATGCTTTCTTGTGTGCTCACAGATGGTTTGCCCCATTCAGTGTGCAGTCCGCCGCGGCAATGCCAGCCCCATGTCACCCCCGCAACGGAAAGCATCTGAAACAAAGTAACCGCGCGCCTGCCGCTGGGTCACGTGCTGTATGTGCAGCGTGGTATCATCGCTGGCACTCCAGCTGCTAGAGGCGGCGGCCGGCCTGTTATTGGTGGACAATGACATGCTGCGTCACGCGGGCGCTGCACCCCCACTAGATGCCCTGCGTCAGGCCACAGGTGCCGCCGGTGCTTGCGTGGTACCACTGGCAGTGAATAATGAGCTCCTGGGGGGGCTGGTGGTACTTTCGCCGACGCCCGATGCATTCGACAGCTTCTTTGTGCAGGTGGGTGCTGGCAGGCTTTGGGTCCTGGTCGCGATGTGCTTCATGATGCTGGCATGGCTGATGCCTGTGCTTGTTCCAATGCGCCCAGTGTGTCATGCCAGATCCAGTTGCGACAGCCTCATGCCCCTGTGGTACCAGGCATACGCCATCTCCAACTTGTCAATCGTCCCCCTGCTGTTGTTTACCTTAAGCGCTGTTCAAGAGCAGATTCAAGATTGATTTGAGGATGTTGCCTTTTGTCTCGCCGACCCACGCAGGCACTCGACTCAGTGAGCACTGCAATGGCCAATGCCCTGTACCTCCAGCGCATGCTGCACCAGGCGCGCACGGACGAGCTCATCATGGAGGTACGGGTGGCTGGGAGGTTAGATGGTTTAGTAAGTTGTTGGTAGTTGGTTGTTGGCGGTCAGTCAGTTAGTTGTTGGGTGCCAGTCGCACGGTGCTCCAGTTTCTGTCGGCAGGCTGGGGTTGAAGCGGTGCAGCCGACTGGGCTTGCAGATGGTCCAGGTATCAAAGGATATCGAATCCACTATAAACAGATCAGGGTGACGGACCCTGGCTAAGTCTACCTGGTGCTTGATTGTGGCACATCATTCTACCCCTGGGCCCCTGCCACGCTCGATCCATGCCTGCTGCGCTTCTGCAGGATGCAATGCCGCACCCCATGTATGCCATGCATCCCATGCGCCACATGTACCCCATGCACTCCATGCACCCTATGCACCCCATGCACCCAACGTCATATTATGGACATCTGCCCTGCGCCCACAGGACGTCATGCCGCGCGCCGTTGCGGAGCGCCTGAAGCGAAAGATGCTGCGCTGGGGTGCACAGGCACTACGCCCGAGCTCGTCCCACCTTGCGCACAACCCCAGCCTGGCCCACTCCACGATGCCACCTGCCTTGGGGCAGTCGCTCACATTGGGATCCCTCACCAACCCTGCAACGCGAGTACCCAGCGCACCGCCCGGGGGCGCTGCGCGCCGCGTGACTGCCCCAGTTTTAATGGCCCCAGGAGCCGCCACAGAGTCCCAGCTCATGCACCCAAGCCTGCTCAACTCCACCAGCTGCGGCGATTCAGCTGGAGCCGCCACTGCGGCTGCAGCAGCTGCTGGTACGGGTGCAGGCGGTCTTGGCACCTTTGTGTGGCAGCCAGTGGCACCCCTCACAGATCACATGGGCTCCATACACAGTACTGCCACACTGGGGCCCTCTGTTGAACCAACAGCCGCAGCGGCAGCAGCAGCTGCCAGCGGGCTGAACGGTCCCAGCGGTGGTGGCGGCGGCCACTCTGGCACCAGCGGCCCACTGCTCGCGTTTTCGTTCCCTGGCGTTCTGCGCCCCGGCAGTGGCCGGCTCGACAACCGGGCACCCATCGGGAACCCTTCAGGAATGGCTGCTGGAGGGGGGGTACCAGGGCTGGACAGCCGGTCAGCCAGCGGAGCTGTCCCTGAGGGCGAGGGTGCAAATCCGCGTGCGTCCACCCTAGGCCTCATGAGCTTCAGCATCGAGTCAGGCCTGAGCGAGCTGAGCAAGGTCTTCGGCTCGCGCACAGCAGGTGCAGCCGGTGGGGAGGGGCCTGCTGGCGCTGGGCTGTCGGGCACAGGCCTGGCCTCTGTGACTACAGCTGGGCAGATGGACGGCCGGAGCTCTGCCTGTACAGGCCAGCAGTACAGAGCCGTCACGAGCCTCACACGTGGCTTGCCAGGCGGTACCAGTCACGGCATTTCGTTCCGGGCAGAAAAGGGACTGCATAACGCTGGCGTAGGCACTGGCAGCCGCCATGGGCAGTCAGGACTTGGTGGCTCTACACAAGGCCTTGGCACACAGTTGCCGGACGGAAACGCTGCGGCTGCCGCGGCGGCTACTGTTGGGTTTGGTGTGCGGGGTATGGTCGGCGATCTGGGGGGTGGCGCCCCGGTGCCTCTCACAGCACCCACCCAGCAGGTATGTGTCAGGTGTTGGGCTTGCCTGGGTGGGCTGAGCCTGGGCCTGGGCCTGGGTTGTTGTGCATGTTGTTCTCTGCACCCCCTGTACCTGGCGTGAGAACATGCACTGGGAACACTGCGGCCCACTGCAAGCCCGCAAGATTGACAACCACCCCAACTGCATTCGACTGCTTGTACCGTCAGGTGGTTGGCGACGTGGTGTACAAGCAGTGGCACCCCGCAGTGTCCGTCCTCTTTTGCGACATCGTCGGTTACACCAGGTAAGCTCCTGCTTCCTACCTTGGTGAGCTGGGAAGCTGCCTGCCAGGACCTTGACCTGTTCTTCTGAAGGGGCCAGTACCAACAGTCAAAGGCTGCACTGGACTGGATACACCCTTGCACCGCTGTGCTGAGCTGGGTCAGCATTACTGCGTGTCATGTGCGCCACCCCATAAAAGGTGTCTGGGATCCTCTGTAGCAAGCTGCAAACACGGCACACTGTTCCAAGTCGTGCCCTCATCTTCATGAGAGCTTCTTCCTTTCCCTTTGTGGCTGCAGCATGTCTAAGGAGCTCGAGCCGGAGCAGGTGATGCTGCTGCTGCACGAGCTCTTTACACGCTATGACCTACTGGCCGATATGGTGTGTGGCATGGGGGCGTTGGGCTGCATGGCTGGTGCCTGCTGTTTGAAAACGCTGCATGCGCACGCGCCCTGGTAGCAGCCACATGGAAGCTATGCAATGTGCTGGAACGCATCTATGCCTGCCTGCGTTCTACAGCCCTTCTAGTGTATCTTGACGCTGCCCTGCCACACCATGCGCAAACACACCGCATGTAATATGCATCACATCAACCTTGTGCAGCCTGTACCGCCTGCTGTACCGCACAAGGTACTGCATGTACTGCCTGCTGTACTGCACATATCACCCACTGTATTGCCTGTACTACCTGCAGTACGACATCTACAAGGTGGAGACCATTGGGGATGGATACATGGCAGCCGCAGGCCTCATACACCAGACCCCCCACCACGCGGCACAGCTCGTTGCCTTTGCACGCGAGATTGTGGTGGCGGCACAGGAGGTCAAGGACCCGCGCACGGGTGCGCCTGCGTGTGTACCCACTCGCACGGTCGACCTGCTTGTTGCACATACAAACCCAAACCACCTCAGACACCGCAGGTGTGGCCTGCAGCCTGATTCTGCAGGCCTTCTAAAATGCGACTGGGCGTGCCTGCATGCATACACGCCGCACCCGGGCCAGGTCCCAAGCCATGGCTTGCTATGCTGGCATGTACAAAGTGTTGCCCCAGGCCTCCATGTAGGGCTCTTGTCGCCCCATGTTCTTACCTTCCACCTTATCTACTTTACTTGGATGGTTGACCCCTCCCTGTCTCCGCAGGCCTTGGCCTCAACATCCGAGTTGGCATCCATTCAGGTCGTGTGATGAGTGGTGTTGTGGGCCTGAAGCGTGCACGCTACTGCTTATTCGGCGACACCGTCAACACAGCGTCACGCATGGAGTCGACTGGGGAGCCGGGGTGCATCCAGATCAGCCAGGACACGTATGCACTCCTGCCAGAGGAGCAGGCAGAGCTGTTTAGCTTCCGGGGGGCGATTGAGGTCAAGGGCAAGGGGCAGATGTGCACGTACATCCTGCGCGTGATGCCGGTCGCGACGCAGACGTACATCCTGTCAGCACATGCACACCACGCGGGAGGCGGTACGGTGGGCCCCGGCAGCCGGCGCCGTAGCTCAGTGGGCGAAGGCGCCGGGGGAGTTGGTGGGCTGGGCAGTGATGCACCGGTGGGCGGCTTGGGTGTGGTGGGTGGTGAGGCTCTATGCTTTGGTCCAGGGCCCGCACACGGTGCAGCTGCTGCCCTTATCACAGCTGACAGCAGCGTGCTGATCCAGCAGCAGCCCAATGTGTCCCAGGACCTGCTCTCCCTTGTCACAGGCCCCCCCGTGTCGCAACAGGGATCCCGGCTGTTACATGACATGCCGGTGGAGGGTGGCGAGGGCACGTTGGCACCAGCGGCTGCAACACCAGTTCAAGCAGCTGAGACACAGGCACCAGGTGCTGCTGAAGACTCAACTGCCGGGGGCTTAACCATTGGCTCACGGCACGCAGGGTCAGCAGCAGGTGCCGGGAGTGGTGGTGCTGTCGCTGAGGCTGGGCCTGGGCCTGGTTTTGGAGGCGATACCGGTGCTGCGGCTGTTGGGAACATCGTCCCACTCAGATCTGGTTCACGTGATGAAGGGACGCGGCAGGAGGGCCCCTCTGTGCGCAGTGATTTGGGGCAACGCAGCTTTGGAAGCAGCGGCCGGTTCGGTTGGTTTGGTGTTTCCGGAGCTGCAGGCTCTGGTTCTGGAGCTGGCGGCAGCAGTGGGGGTGGCATCATTCAAAAGTTGTTCAAGTCCCGGAGCAATGCGCGGCGCACGGCAGATGGCAAATCGGGGGTTGGGTAAGCAAAAATGCTTGGGGTGGCATGGCACGGCTTGCATACTGGCACGGCACGGCCTAAATGCTCATGCTGGCACGGTACGGCTTGCATGATTGGTGCGTGCGTGCACTTGCTTGCTGAAGTGGACGGTCATGCTCGGGGAAGGGGTGCGGGTTTGGGCTGGCGCTGACGATTAGTTGCAATCGAGCCGCAGCTGCTATGAATGCTGGTTGATGTGACAAGGCTGGGTCGATAGTGCGGCAATGCAAGAGTGCCACGTCAACCAATCGAGAATGTCAAGAAGGGGCAGATGAGTATGGGTGCTTGGGTGTGGGAGCCTTTGCCCCTTTTGTTGGGTTTGGAGCCTTGCTACATGGCTGAGAGCTGTGGCGTGTGGGCTCAGGCTTCTGCACCGAGGTGATTGATCAGTTGCGGGACAGGGGTGGTTTTGGGGGGGCCGTTGTTGTTATGGGTGGGACTGGTGTCAGGGTGATCTTTGGGAATGGGGAAGGTTTCCAGCCCCGTGAACGTTTTGTTATTATAATTGAGTTGGTGGTGCAGGCAAGTGCTGTGTGGAGACGCTGCGTAGAAATGGGTGGTGTGCAGCGTGATTCAAAGTCATTGTGATCTAACAACCATTGGGATCTAACAACCAGTGTGATCTAACAACCAGTGTGAACTGGCAAATGCAGGCCATACATAACCGCATTTGCCGGCTGAGGGTGGTTCGTGTTGAGTGTATGGGTGTTGAGTGGTTGAGTGAAGGGTGAGCCTTGCTGGTGGCGACTGGTCATGACTCAGATGCGGGCTGCCGTGAACGTTTAGGATTGGGGGCGACCAACTCCTTCAAGCAAAGTGCACTCACGGAGAGTGGTCAGACCATTACAACTACAACGTTTAGGGTTGAGGGCAGGCCTGACCTAGGCCGTGTGGATCAGGAGCAAGCCAGGGGGGCATTAGCACAGCTATTGCAGGATAAGAAGTAACACTAGAAAGAGCTCATCACTAGTTGCGGGCCTAGCGTCCTATGGCGGCATGCCCTGGCTGCCTGTTTGGCCATGCAAGTTCATACAAGCCACTGGTGGAGGCTTCAGTAGGAGCTTGGGCTGGCACAGCTAGGGCCTACATGATTATGACACTCACACAATGGCACTTTCAGCTCACACAGTGCGTCAGGACGGCGTTGCATGGAAAGTCCTGCATGTATGGCTTTGCAGGCTTGCAAGCCACGTCCGACAGCATGCTTTACGACAGCATGCTTTCTGGTTTCAGTTGTATTGAGTGTCTTGAAACCCTACTCATGTATAATCGGCTTAGGTATCCTCTGGCTCTGCTCCCTTGTCCTCATTCCCACAAAAGGGGTCAGCCCAGGCCCTGCTGTGCTTTCAGTTGTGCACAAACCCAACCCAAAGTCATGCGTTGCTGGCCCACAAGCCCAGCGTCAGGGTGCTCCGACAGCTACGAGCGTAATCTAGCATTCAAATATGCTTGCAGCAGGCCATTGCAGTTAAACATGCAGCCAAGCCTGGAGCATCTGATCAGCGATGCAGGCACAAGTACATCATACTTGTGGGCATGATGCTGCTGCTTGTCCCACACATGCACCACATGCGTCAGTGCTGACTGGCTCAACCACCAGAAACCTAGTGACCGTACACTGGTTCAATTTGCTTCTGCCATCACATCTGCCACCACCACACCCAAAACCGTGCGCCCGCATTGGAACACGTACTCATATAATGTGCGTGCGCCATCACAACCTAGAAGCAAAGCCAAGTCCAAGCGCGGTGGCCAGATGGAAATGATGGAATGTCGGAACGATGCCATGTTAACCATTCAGTTGTTGCCCACACCCTCAGTGCGCTTGCCCTGTTAGGGCCAGCACCTAGCGCTACAACACAGTGGGTATCTAAATTATGGCCACTCTTTTGGCTGAACACAATCATACACTTCATACGCGACGCCTCAGTCCACAAGCAAAAAACCAATGCAGTGATGAATCAGACCTTGATCTCCCTCCGTTTCTGCTTCTTCTGCTTCTTTTCCTTCTTTTCCTTCTCCTGCTGTTTCTGTTCCGCCTCGCTTTGCTCTTTTCCTGCAGGGAGGGTCGGCCTCGGCCGCG